>CM018096.1:2232646-2457646 GCA_008658365.1 Alca torda
AATCAAGGGTTCTGGTAGACTGGCAGCAAAGAGCAGGTACCATCAGAGCCAGCCACCCTGAGGCAAATGGAAGTGAAGGACAGGCAAAACCAATACAATTTGGAAAGCTTTTTTGGAGCTCTGGCACCAATAAATTTTGATATAAGTGCAGTATTTACCAAAAAATCCAGCTACAGCGTTGTGAGCACTAGCCACCATCCCACAACTAACAGTAAACAGGAGAAAAAAATAATGTAGTCTGAACTGTTGCTTTTCCATGCACCACAAATGTGCTGGCAAAAGTAACTACAGCTTTTACTGACACCCTTAGCCCTGTCCCCTTCTCCAAAAAAAAACCTGAACTTTGTCTCTCTGAACATCCCTGAAACCATGGGAGGGCTCTGACGCTCACTGAGGTGGCATTTAAAGCTGTAGATCCTTGGACCCTCACTCCATTTTACCAAAGATCCTGTACACTCTGCCCATCTTCCCATCGCTGGGGTGTGTTCGCCCTGCAGCCGGAGAAGGCCAGACGCTGCCTTTCAGCAGTTTTGCCTCACCTATACAGCACTTTTGAACTTCACCAGGGCAAGATCTCCCTCTCTCTGTCCCACATACAGGGGTCCAAAAAACACTGATGTGCTCTTATTTTGCCTTTGCAGAGCTTCAGTTCTGGGCAATTATCCTCATCTGCGTTTTCACCCTGATTGGCTTCGTTCTCCTCCTCTTGTTATGCTTCCTGGTAAGTGGCCCCTTTGCTGTCCTGCTTCTAACTTGGCTCCAGCAGGGCTGAGCCATCTGGGGACCTGCGGGAGGGACATTCAGCCACCTCCACCAGCAGCCCAGTGGGTGCAGTACCTGACACGCGTGGTCACGCCAAACCCACCTCCAGCTGCTGCCAGCTCGTTCGAGGACTTGTGCAGAGGAGGATGGAGAAGGGTATTTGTAGTGACCTAAGTAGATTTCTAGGAAGGGAAGCACTGGATCGTGAGTGAGAGAGGAAAAATAGAAAACCAAAGGTAAGGCCAAGGTGACAAGCAGGTTGAATTGGGAGATCTCCTGCAGCATTTAAACCTCTCCGCTATTCAAATGACTGCAGAATGATCAGGTTGTAGAAAAGGGAGTGCAGAAAACTACATTTTTAGGGATCCATTCACAGGAATCCATTCACAATTTTATATTCAATGCTTTCAACACAGACTGCAGCAGCCTTGCAGGGCTCCAGCTGCGCACAAGAGCAGACCCTCTTCGGGTCTCTGCTGGGGGTTTGACGGGGGACAGCACCTCAATAGCACCGTTTCAAGAGCAGCTGTGTTTGCGTGGCACCAGCTGGAAGAGAACAGCTAAATCCACAGAGAACCCGGGCTACTGTCCTTAGAGGTTCAGGACTCAAAGTTACAGTCAGCAAGAGTTAGAAGAGGAAAAACCTCGGATTCAGAACTGGGGGTTGTGCTAGTCTCTGCCTAGGCAGATTTAGGCAACTATTTAATCAGAGGCATTTAATCATCCCCACCCGGCAACACAGTTTGAGGGCATCTAAGGAAGGGTAAAGACTTATATTTATTTATTTTTTGCCATTAGCATTGTTCTTTTCCCACCAGATCATCTTTTGCCTAAGAAGAAAGTCACACCTATACCAGGTTCAACAAGGCATGTACGGGGTGTACTTCCCCCACCTGAACACCAGAAAAGTGCATTAACACGACAGATGACGTCTGTCTTCAGACCTGTTTGTCCACCAATGAAGGAAAAAATGTTTACATGTACTAGAAAAATGTTTCTTTAATAAATTATATTTAGCATTTTCTCTTGTCTGGAGGCAAATCTTTGCACTATCACCACAGTCATTTTCATACCATGGGCAGCTGCCAACAATGCAGACGTTAAGGAAAATATTTTTTTTAAAGCACTGCAGTATTTTATACAAATATTACACAACCAACAGAAAATGAAGACTATCAGGAACTGCAGTTCGCAGGGCTCTTCAGTGTTAGTGTCAGTTCTCTGGAAAAGGCTTAAAATTATACTAATTTATAGATTTTTGGGGACTGACTACTGTAAACTTCATCTAGATTTTAGCTTTTTCCCCCCAGTTTGTCTTTTAAAATGTAAATATCTTAAACTGATTAAAACATTTCACATATTTAAAATTATGTCAAAAGATTCTGTAAAGGCAGATTGCTAAATCTCAGTGCGATAACAGCCACCCTGTGTCTTCTCAGATTGATGCCGGTTTCAGCTGAATAAATGCCGTCTTTATTGCCATGAAACTGTATTTCCTTCTCTTTCCTCTGCAGTGAGACTTTTCATCCCAAATCAGAAACTACTTTCACCCTACTGCAACCCCTGAGCTCTCGCTCCTCACTCGTCCCGGGCATCCCATAGCGCAGGGATCGGGACCTTTTCCTGCCCCTCCAGACTTGCCCAAGAGCCTCAGTTTTCCGCCGAGCACAGGAGATTGTGCTGGTCTCCAGGGTAATTAGTTGATACATATCTAGGTAATTAGTTGATACTATCGTTAGATGAACTCCTTGCTGAAAGTGAAAGCTCTAGAATTAATGAAACCATGATTAGTCATTAATCCTTCCACTGTAGGCAACGTTTCCACCGGCAATCACACCGTCTTTTTACTGTCACAGCAAAGGAGGATTAGAAACCCGTTTGTCCTCCCATCGAACAAAAGTCTCAAGCACCCACTGCTTATGTCAGTGGCATCAGATGTGAATAAAGCTTTCACAGCTGCCTTGCAACAGACCTTTGTCAGGTTTCCGTCCCACCCAGCACGCCCTGGCCGCCGAGCAGCCCCCTGCGCGACAGCGGAGCTGAGAGCAGAGAGGACTTCCCGGCCTGGGCTTTGCCGGCAGGCACTCCAGAAAAGCTGCTCGCAGAGCAGCTGGGGGGTCTGGCCATTGGAGCACCAGCTCCTGACTTGGCAGCACTGGGCAAACCCCCGGATCTTCAGGCGCCTGTCCCTGCTGCACCACCCTTACCTTCATCCTGGTGCCCCGGTGCCCTGCTCCCCCTTCACCACGGAGCTCCATCGCCTTCCTCTCCAGAACACAATGTGGAGATGTGTCGGCTCCGACCACACTGGGAGAGGAAGGTGCTATTTTACAGAGCTGTTTCCTAAGGGCTTTGAATTTTCAATTTACACCATGGCCACAGAGAGCGTGCCTCTCGGCACCACGAGCCACACCACCACCGCCTCCTCCCCACGGGTTTGCTGGGAACAGGAGCCCCGTGCACACGTCAGAGCACAGACCGGCAGCCCCTGGGTTGGCGCCGCTGCCCTCTCCAGCCCTGGGGACAAAAAGGGAGGCAGAAGGGACAGCGGTTTCCCAGGGGAGCTCCAGGCACCACCACAAGCCCCAGGACAAACTGAGAGCAGCGGGGACAAACTTGCATCTGCTCAACAGAAGGGCAGAGACGTGGCTGGTCTAATTTAGAAAAGCTTCAGCTTCGAAGCAGCACAGCAGCACCCAGCTCTGCCCGACCCGCTCGCGGGGGCTCCACAGAGCCCAGAGAACCTTCCCAGCAACACCATGAGACCCCACTTCTGAAGGGGCTGTTGCAAACGTGACTTTCTGCAGCCACCCAGGCCGAGCATCCCCCTCTCCCCGGCACAGCCACCAGCGCTCGCTGCCAGACCGGGATGTGCCCGGAACATCCGACCCACACACCTTTGCCACCACGGGCAGGGGAGTCAAACCCCAGCCCCAGCAGCTGGTCACCCAAAACTAAAGATCCAAAACTAAAGCTGAAACACACCAAGGAAGGGGCACCAAGAGAGCAGAGAGGGGGAAACGGGGCTGAGGAGCCAAGAAAGGAGCAGCAGCTTGCAGGGAGGAAAGGCCAAGCTCGAGCACACTGTGGGGTGGTTGGTGCCCACGAGCCTCCCCACGGGGCGGCTTTCCAAGCGGAAGGAGCCCTCACATACCACGGTGCTTCTCAGCATCCCCTATGCCATGTCGCAATGCGCTTCATGTTATGGTTGGACACCCGCCCGCGTTTGCTATGGAGCCGCTGTTTCCAAGCGGAGGCCCGGCCAGCTCGGCAGTGACGCAGGTGGCTCAGCCTCTGGCATGGTGACCTGGCCCCAGGCTGGGACTGGGGAAGGGCAGAGTAAGCAGATGAAGAGGCTCAGTTTGACCTCAGGCATCTGCCCTGGACCCAGTTCCACCAACGCCCACAGCAGCACCCTCCATGGCTGCTTCCCCCAGCACAGTCACAGAATCACAGAATTTTGGGGTTAGAAGGGACCTCTGGAGCCCACCCCCGGCCAGAGCAGGGTCACCCAGAGCAGGTGGCACAGGAACGCGTCCAGGCGGGTTTGGGATGTCTCCAGAGACGGAGACTCCCCCACCTCTCTGGGCAGCCTGGGCCAGGGCTCTGCCACCCTCACAGCAAAGAAGTTCCTCCTCACGTTGAGATGGAAATTCCCATGTGCCAGTTTGTGCCTGTTGCTGGGCACCACTGAAAATCTTTGGCCTCCCGCTGCCTCTACTCCCACCACGCACTGCAGATGCATCGTGGCTGTTCCTCAGCATTTCTGTCCTTCTGCTTGTCTTCATGCTCTTCCCTGGTCCCTGCTGCTACCAGTGCGCAAACTGGCGTCTGGCAGCACCTGGGCCCCTCTTCTCCCAGCTCGGCGCTGCGCCTTGGTGATTGCTGCCCAGTAAGAGAGAGTTTATCCGTCCCCTTTTCAGCTCTTTAAACATTTTGTGCCAAACACTGGAAACAAGCCTGAATTGCAGCGATAAAAGATTCAGCTGCTTCTCATCATTCTCGCCAGCAACTCCTGTTCGATTTGGCTCTTCGATAGAAAAATGCCCCATCTGCTTTGGAAACAGTCATCAAAAAGCCCTTTGCGCAGCAAGGGCACATGTTCGGACTTCTTTAGCCTCCTGTTCTCAGCATCGACCCAGGACCATCTCCCAAGGGCAGAACCCCATCCTGTTCCACCACTGAGGGGGGAGAACCTGAAGACCCTGAGCTGCCTTGTCCAGAGCAGGACCCAGACCACCCACCCCGTGCACAGGCACCGATAGCACCCGGCCCCAGCTTCGCTGCCGGGATTTACAGCTCCGCAGGCGAGGGCACATCCTTCCTGCTCATCCCCCTCGTTGCCTCATCACTAATTACGCCTCATCAGCCTTTCTCCTGCCTTGGTCCCCTGGGGACATGAGCCCCAGGCAGCCAGCAGGAGACCCGCACTGCGCCCAACCAGGAATTTAATCTGTGAAATGGTTACTTTATCAGGAGCAAAAACTTTGTCAGCACCACAATTGCTGAATTCTGCCATGTCCCATCCGCTTCCCCCCTCCCCAGACCACAAGAAGCAAATACAGGTTTCCCCCTGAGCCACCGCTGGGCCCGACGGCTGCCCTTCCCTCTGCACAAGCTCCCCTGCTCCTCTCCAGCAAAAAGCACCCGATTTAGGGGCAGCAGGAGGAAGAAAATCCAGAAATTATATTTTTATGCTTCAGTTTACGGCTTGCCCAATGCATCAGTGACAGAAGGAGCACTGAGGAAAATGCAACGTTCCCCCCCGTTGCCAGCGCAGGCCAGAGCCGCGCTGCCAACCGCCGGCCCGCAGCGACCCGTCCCGCTGCGTGGTGTCACCCACACCTTAAACAGCCCCGAGGGAACCCCCCGCCCCGCCACGCTCAGCCACAGCAGCCCAGCAATGCCCATCGCCAGCGGGGGTGAAGCCCCGGGGCCGAGGGCCGAGGCTGCGCGGTGCCAGCTGGCCCACGGCGGGGCCGTCACCTCCCAGCTGGCCCACGGCAGGGCCGTCACCTCCCAGCTGGCCCACGGCAGGGCCGTCACCTCCCAGCTGGCCCACGGCAGGGCCGTCACCTCCCAGCTGGCCCACGGCAGGGCCGTCACCTCCCAGCTGGCCCACGGCCGGGCCGTCACCTCCCAGCTGGCCCACGGCGGGGCCGTCACCTCCCAGCTGGCCCACGGCGGGGCCGTCACCTCCCAGCTGGCCCACGGCCGGGCCGTCACCTCCCAGCTGGCCCACGGCCGGGCCGTCACCTCCCAGCTGGCCCACTACACAGGATTTGACAAGCGATGAGCCCTGCAGGAACCGAGGAGCTGTTTTCCTTGGGCATGTGTAACCACAGCCACAAAGGAGCTGCTCTGGGCACACCGCACCCCATGAAGGATCCCCCGGGGCGCTGGCTTCTGGCCAAACAGCATTACAAGAAACAATAATAGAAACAGCCCGAAACCAGACCACAAACCGCCCCCCTCAGGACACATGAGCCAGAGCAGGGCAGCGCCATTCGCTTTTCCACCAAACTCCTGCCAAAAAGCAGGTGATACCATCAAGCATCGTGGCCTTACTGATCTCTCTCAGGACACAGAAGCAAAAAATCCCGTGGCAGGGGCCAGCGGTGCCTCCCCGCTCCCTTTAACCACCATTTTCCAGTTGATCTTATCGGGTCCGAAGAGCCTTGCGGCAGTCCAGGACCTCGACGCAGCATCACCAAGTCCAGGTTTTCCTGCGAGACCGAGCAAACCGCCCGACGTGTCGTGCTGCAGGACGGGCCCCTGGTCCCAGGGACACCTCTGTGCCCGCGGCACCGCTCCTGGGTCTGCGCCCACCCCTTGTCCAGCGGCAGCCACAACCCCCCCGGCCCTCCAGCGTTTTGGGGAAGGCACCATTTCACTGGGATAAAACACACTGGGGGTTTGACAGGACAAAACCTGAGCAATTCAGCCCTGTTGGTAAAGGGGGGGGCGGGGAGGTGGGATATTTGCTCGGGGTCTCTGTCCTTTTTGGGGCAGACCAGGGACCAAGCAGGGTGGTCTGGTGACACCTGGGGGCACCCACACGGCAGCTGGCGGGGGCACCCAGCCACCACCTCACCCCCAATGATGTCACCGTTCCCTTTGTCAACGATTCTGCCCAAACCCACTCGTGGGGGGGGAGCCCCACAGGCTGGGTTTCCCCTGGGGGGAGCGTGCTGCCGCCCAGCTCCGCAGGGACCATGGGGTGGGGGGTCCCCAAAGTGGAGACCAGGCCCACCTAGGAACAGAACACACACACAGACACCCCCCGCGATGTTTGCGCTGCTCCAACTTCACCAGTGTTGGAGAAACGGCAGAAGTAAAGGGTACAATTAACCACTGTAAAGAGGTAAGGAGATGCGGCCCTGGGGAAAGGGGACACGGGATATGGGACAATACCATACATTAGCCAAAATAAGGGAACACCAAGATAAGCTCCAGGGGAACACAATTGCTAACAAGGCCAAAGAAGTCACTTGAACTGTGAGTGAACGATCCTAATTAACACAGTAAATAAACCCACGCTCAGGTAGGGAAAGCCCCCTGCTAACAAAAGCCCCCTCTGAAAAGAGAGGACACAGTGACTTTAAGGAGATACAAGGCACAGTAAGAACCAGGACTGAGGATGGCTGAGTGTAACTAGAAAGTACTGATAACTGCTGCTTTTGCTTGAAAATATGTATAAATGCTTACTGTGTGCCAGCCTGAGGCGTGCAAGCTTTGCGGATGAAGCACCTCACACCCATCTCTGCACAGAAAGGAAACAGGTATCTCACCTCTCTGTACATCAGCTCCCTGCACATTCCTGTTGCAAAAGAAGCCGGATTTGAGGCCCCCCCCCCAGGACCACGCAGGCCTGGGGTCTGTAAGCACCAGCCCCTCTAAGGCCTCCAGCTCCTCCTCAAGTGAGGAACGGGAGCTGAGAACAGGAGCAGCGGTGGTCGATACGGGCACGAGGAGCTGTAACGGGGGGCTCTCTGGACAACAGACATCCATAGCCAAAATCACCACCCTGCTGGGCTGCCCCATGGCACGGCCCCTAAGATCAGGAGGAGACGGGTCTTTTCGTTGGAAAGGAAGCCTCGATTTACCCAACCTCTGAAATTATTGCGCTGATGCAGAACAGCGGCATCATCAATTGGGAAGAGGCCGAAACGACCAGCAGCCCAGGGCCAAGGCTCAGAGGTGACGCTGAAGCCCTGCCCTAAGTTACCCAGGCCCCTGTCACGCTCTGCCACCTCCCTGACACCCTTGTGGCCCCGGGCGCTCGTGGCCACTTCCCCACCCCTGTCCCCACAACCCCTCATGTAACCCCACAGTGGCCAAGCTGACAGTGTCCCCTGCTGGGGCCAACACAACAGCACCAAGGTGACATTGCCACCCACAGCAGGGGCTCGCCGAAACGCAGGAGTGGATGCCGGCGTCCCCCAGCAGCCCAGGCTCACCTCTGGCAGAGCTGTGCAACAGCTCAGCCGGCACCAAAAATTCATGCCCTGGTTTGCAGAAAGGCCACTCCCCTGGGGCTGCAGCCCACGTACCCAACCCCATCCCCGCACACAACCCCGTGGGGCTCCCATTGAGCAACCAGCCCTCGAAGTCACCCCCAAACACAGAAGTCTGGCCACAAACACTTATATTCAGGCAAAAACCAGGTACTCGGAGCAGCCTGCCATGGTACAGGAGAGAAAACAAAGCAAAAAACCACAGCATTAGGAGGAGACCTCTCCCAAACCACGTAAAGGATTTTCAAACCTGGACCAGGAGACCGGGAAAGGGACTGCCACAAGCCATATACCGCCCGACGCAAAGGAAGGGTGATGGCTCTCCAGTCTTAGTGCTCTCTTCTAGGGAGGAGACCCCCCTCCCCCCACTGGGTTTTATAGGGTGGAGGGTTTACGTGCCGCAGCTGCAGCTCCTCCACCAGCTGGCACCGCTCCTCAGGACTCCATCACCCTCAGCTGTGATCCCCAGCAGGGAACCGGGAGCATCCCCCAGCACTGGGGGCTTGGCGTCAGCTCAGAGGTGGGAGAGGCCAAACCCCCCCCCGCCAAGATGCACTTTGTAACAAGGACAGGAGTTCCCCATCTCCTGCTGGGCATGGAGGACCTGCGCCCGCGTTTGCCATCCTCTCCCAGTCCTCATTCTTCTCTGCTCAGCCCCAAGATGTCTATGTCCCATGAAGACCCTTTGTTTAACACACTCCAGAGTGTATTAAAGGGCAGAGCTAAAGGTACCGCGGCAGGTTTAATCACTCATCTTGAACAGCAACACGGCAGATTTAATTTACTTTTAATGCAGCGGAGGTGTCTGCTCCCCACTGCAGCACCACGAGCACCAACACCTGCACACGAGCGATTTGCTCACTGCAGAGAGGAGCGAGAGCCCCGGGAAATATCACAAACGGTGTCAAGCTCGGCACCAAACCCTCCCTCAGACAATCCCCAACAGAATCATGCCACATTTAATAAACTTTTGAGAAACTCCCCCTGACCTTTGGAAGCTGACACAGGGTCAGGTGGAAGGGATGTGGGAGGGATGTGGGATGCTGCAGGGATGTGGGAGGAGTATTAGAGGAACACTGCACCAATGCAGAGCAGATGCTGCAGGGATGGTGCAGGAATGTGGGAGGGATGCAGGAGGGATGCTGCAGGGACGCAGGGGGGATGCTGCAGGGATGGAGGGATACAGGGAAAATGCTGCAGGAATGTGGGAGGGATGCAGAAAGGATGTGGGAGGGATGCAGGAGGGATGCTGCAGGGATGCTGCAAGGATACAGGGAGGATGCTGCAGGGATGCTGCATGGATGCTGCAGGGATGATACAAGGATACAGGGAGGATGCTGCAGGGATACAGGGAGGATGCTGCAGGGATGCTGCGGGGATGCAGGGATGCTGCGGGGATGCAGGGAGGATGCTGCAGGGAGGATGCTGCAGGAATGCTGCAGGGATGCTGTGGGGATACAGGGAGGATGCTGCAGGGAGGATGCTGCAGGGATGCTGCAGGGATGCAGGGAGGATGCTGCAGGGATGCAGGGAGGATGCTGCAGGGATGCTGCAGGGATGCAGGGAGGATGTTGCAGGGATACAGGGAGGATGCTGCAGGGATGCTGCAGGGATGCAGGGAGGATGTTGCAGGGATACAGGGAGGATGCTGCAGGGATGCTGCAGGGATGCTGCGGGGATGCTGCGCGGATGCTGCAGAGGTGCTGCAGAGGTGCTGCAGAGGTGCTGCAGAGATGCTGCAGAAATGCTGCAGGGATGCAGGGGGGATGTTGCAGGGATGCAGGAGGCATCTTGCAGGACACTTTCCCACGGCTCTCTGACAAGCAAAGAGTGTTTGGCTCTCAAATTGACTCAAACTAGCCACTTCACTTCCCCTGAAACTTTCCGGAGAAAACAAGTTCTTATCTCACTAGAAACCCAGGCCGCAGATGCTGGGCTGCCTGGGAGGAACAAACAGCTCTTGTAAGCTGACAGCGGCACTCCCAGCCTCGGAGAACTGCTGGCTGCTCCCCAGGGATGCACTCGAGGACGGGGCGGCACCTGTGGGGCTGCGGTGCTGGCGCCATATGCCCGGTGCAGCTGCAAACCACAGTCCCGTGCCCTGTGGAGCAAAGATCTGCAAATTTGTTTCCTGTGAGCTGAAAGGGGAAACACAGGGGGAGCAGGCAGAACCCAGAGGTGTCATTCTGCATCCCTGGTGTCAGCTGAAATGTCAAACTTGGCTTTCAGCCTGTCCCTTTTTCTGTGAAAGGCTTAACAGAGGGACAGGACTCTAATTCTGACCTTGGTTAACTCTGCGGTCAGCGCAGCCCTCTGAGCGGGTGCTGCTGCGGCCCACAAAACAGCTGGCACATCTGCAGCGTTTAGAGGCCAGTGAATCCCCCCTCCTCCTGTTTCTGCTCAGCAAAAAGCCGGAGCGGCAGCGTCTCTCCCTCACGATTCACCCCCAGCGCAGCTCGGGGTGATGGAGAGGAGAAAGGCAGAGATCAGCTCCCCTCTCCTGCCTCTGCCGGCACGGTGAAATTGCAGAATCACAGAATGTGGGGGTTGGAAGGGACCTCTGGAGATCATCTCCTCCAGAGCAGGGTCACCCAGAGCAGGTGGCACAGGAACGCTTCCAGGCGGGTTTGGGATGTCTCCAGAGACGGAGACTCCCCCACCTCTCTGGGCAGCCTGTGCCAGGGCTCTGCCACCCTCACAGCAAAGAAGTTCCTCCTCGTGTTGAGATGGAACTTCCCATGGTCAAGTTTGTGCCCGTTGCCCCTTGTCCTGTCCCTGGGCACCACTGAGAGGAGCCTGGCCCCATCCTCCTGACACCCCCCCTTTAGCTATTGCTGAGCATTGGTGAGATCCCCTCTCAGTCCTCTCTTCTCCAGCTGAACAGCCCCAGGGCTCCCAGCCTTTCCTCAGCACTGGGATGCTCCAGTCCCCTGGTCTCTCCAGCAGTTCCTCATCTTCTTGAACTGGGGACCCCAGAACTGGACACAGGATTCCAGAGCCAGAGCTCTCAGAGGCGGCTCCTCCACCTGCTCCACAATGTCCCCTGCGGGCACTGCCACCACTGCCCGCCACCTCGCTCCTGTTAGCATGGAGCGCAGCCACCGCACAGGGAAGAAATTGCTTGGCAGTTAATACAACCTTCTGTTCTCCCAGAGGTACTTTCTGCCACTCATCAGTCTTTCCCCACGGAGGAGGACGGCTCCTTTCATCGGCTTGAGTGTTGGGGAAGGGGCTCCAGTGGTTGCACGGGGACTTTTGGGGAGGGTGTGAATGAAAGCACTGTCAGAGCCCTCCTGGACCACATCCACCCTGCCCGCCCTGCACCAGCGCGGGGGAAGCTCCCGTGTTAAAATCCGCCTTTCACAGCCCCGCAGGAACACCCTCCCCTGGATGCTCGGTGAGGCCCGGGGTGACATGGCCGCAGATGGACAAAGTTACTGGTGAATTTGGGGCGTGCCTGGGAGATCGGCACAGCCCAGCGGGATGCCAAGGACTGGTGCTCAGCTCCGAGGTACCGGCCGGTTGGGATTGGGGGCCTCCTCATCCGGGCAGCAACGGAGGCCGCTTCTTTGTGCCGAAGGGGTTGGCACAGCTCAGAGCTGGCCATAGCTCCCAGGTTACCTCCCGAGGCCTTTTTGGTGGTATAAAGCAAATATGCCATGAAAAGGTGGCCTTTCAGCATGTCACGGGCTCAGGGTCTGAAAGGGACAGGGCAACCCTGCGCTCTCGGCGCTGGAGCCCTGCGCTCCTCTGCCGCAGCAACGCGCCGGGACTCCACACCCGCGTTTCACCGCGATGCGAAAACCCCTCACCCGCACGTCTCAGGGGACCAGAAAGAAAGGGATGGTACAATTTTGAGGTCAGTCAAAACACGGTGGTAATTTAGCGGAAAGTATTTTTCTGCTGTAATCTTTTCATGCCGTGCCAGGTTTTTCTTGCTGTGTTAAAGATACGCAGCGGGTGTGGGAGGTGTGAACTAATGGTACCGCACCAGGAAGGTGGTGACGACCTGAAATCTCACAATGATGTTCCTCAGACCCCCTACTCAAGAGGGGTGTGAGCAAGGGCAGTGGAAAAAAAGGGACATAATTGGTCTTTTAAGAAAAACCCAAACCAAATAGCTGTGAGACAACCTCGTCAGCAAATGCTATTTAAGAGCACAGACTTCGCCTCCTCTCTCGCGGGGCAAGTGTTAACCTTTAAACGCAGCCTTTCCGCTCCCTTCCCTTTCACTCGCATGTTTTCTCCTCCACCTGCTCCCCACTTGCCAAAATCGCTCGTGTTTCCCCATCGAGAGCCCACGGCTCCTGCGTGCGGCTGTGCCACGATGCACCGTGCCAGGAGCTGCTCCATCCCCAGCCGCCACCACCCTGTCCCTGCGTGGCCACGGGCTTTGAGGCGTTATTCAGTATAAATCTTTTTCCAGCAGCAAAATCTCCCTGGGTGTGATCTGCGCACAGCTGGGGCTTGGAAAAAAGCCTCATTTCTCGTCATTCCTGGGCCAGCTCTCCCGGGGAGGTGGTTAGAGCTGAACATCCCCAGCGCTGGCGCCAACGGGGAGCTGGGCAGGAGCATCGCCCCGGGTTGTGCTGCAGGCGGCTGCCTCGCTGTTACAGGCTCTGGCACACAGGGAGCTGCGTCCCTGCTTGGGAAGGTTTTTCCTGGCTGCGGGAGAGCCTGGACGGTGTGGCGGTCCCGGCGCCGAGCCCGGGGTGAGGTTTCTCGAGGGAGAGCAGCTCCCGTCCGTGCCATCGCTTCCTGCCCCGGCTGCAAGGGCGAGAGCGACAAGAGCTCGAGCGGTGATGTGGGAGCCTTGCGCAAGAGCCGACTGGGGCAACGCAGCTGGCTGCCTGCCAGAGAGCATCGCGTGTTCGTCAGCAGTGAGTGGAAGCGGCCTTGAAGGGAAAAGGGCTATAAAGACGCTGAGGGGATGGAACACCTCTCTGATGAAGAAAGGCTGAGGGATTTGGGTCTCTTCAGGCTGGAAAAAAGACGACTGAGGGGGGATCTTATCAACGCTTATAAATACTGAAAGGGGGGTGTCAGGAGGATGGGGCCAGGCTCTTCTCAGTGGTGCCCGGGGACAGGACAAGGGGTAACGGGCACAAACTTGGCCATGGGAAGTTCCACCTCAACACGAGGAGGAACTTCTTTGCTGTGAGGGTGGCAGAGCCCTGGCCCAGGCTGCCCAGAGAGGTGGGGGAGTCTCCGTCTCTGGAGACATTCCAGACCCGCCTGGACGCGTTCCTGTGCCACCTGCTCTGGGTGACCCTGCTCTGGCCGGGGGTTGGAGGAGATGATCTCCGGAGGTCCCTTCCAACCCCGACATTCTGTGATTCTGTGAAGTGCTGTAACTTGCTTTAATGTCCCCCACGTCACATCTTTGCCCTTATTCCGGACTCCCCAGTGTCCTGCACCCGGGAAGCTCCTTGGGGCCAGGCACGCTCATGGCAGGAGGCTACAATGATGGGCTGATCCCCAGGGGAGGGAGGGCCGGTGCCGTGGGGAAGTGCAGAAAGCAAGGAGGGAGGACGGGTGTGTTGGGAGGGGGCTGCCCGAGCCCCCCAGGTGGGGAGGCATCACAGTGCTGCGGCTCCCCCATCCTCTGACTTCCCTGCCCTGGGCACCTGTTTACTCGTTTTTAAAAAAAATAATTAAAGATGCTTTTCTTATCAAATCACCTTTAACTTCTCAAGTTGCCATCACTGCTTCAAAGGTGTTAGGAACAGAAATAGCCTTTTTTCTGATAAAAGCGACTCTGACTCAGTGAGAGTCTTCGACTGCTGCTCTAGCACCAAGCACCGTCAGGGAATTGGGGAGGAAGCTGCCCGCGCTGCAGCGAGGCGGCGGTCATCACCAAAAGTCCCCAAAGATGTTCATGTCCCACCCACCGAAGCAATGAAGCTCATTCCCTAAATAACTTAAACCTTACAACTTACTGCATCCGCATTTCCTAGCCCCAAAGAGGACAGAGCATTAATATCTGCCCCCCAAATCCAGCTCAGCTTCTGTAGCTTTTGCAGCAAAGGCTAAACAGCAAAGCCCCGTGGGGGGGACACGGGCTTGGATTTAGAGTAATAAATAAAAACCAACCCACTGTGTGTTTACTGGAGGTGGATTCCCCAATTTCCCAGGCGATGCCCAAGCTGTGGGTACATGGTCCGAGTGAGATGCTGTGGGCACCAGTCGCCTTCCCCCCACCTCCCACCTCTGCATCCGCGGAACATCAACAGCATCCTCCAACCACCGAGGCAAATGACAGATTTTAAATGAAATCTGACAAATTCTACCCAGTTTGGTAGGGAGAGTCCTTGCTACCACAGTTAGGGGCTCAGGATTTTTCCTGCGGTTGTGCTACAGACATAATTAATCATCTGGTAACAAATATGTGGCCACCTGGGACTCTGTAGCTGCTTTTCTGTTACTGTGAGGTTATTCAGAATTTCAGAGCCACAGTGGGGTTAAAACTCAGATCCCCCACTTCGCTTTCCCAGCAGCCTGTGGGCAGACAAGATCATGCTTAGATTTCACAGTAGCGTTCACCAAAAAGGTTCCCCCCCCCCCCCCCCCCGTCTCTGCAAGGCATGAAATAAATAATGCAACAGCATCTTCTGTTCCCTTCTGGATCTGGTGTATTGCTGTTCCTTCTTCTCCTCGTTTTCAAGCTTTCTCATTCCCGCTACGTACAAATGCTGAGCAATTCAGGAAGACTACCTACATTTATGCCAGCTGGAAAAATGTGAAACAATGAGGAAAATTGCCTGGATTATATCAAAACTTTCTGATTTTGTTTAACTAGTGCTTAACCAGTTAACTAACTGCATTAACGCAAACAGGTCAGACAGGGGACAAGTCCCCGGTGCCCCTTGGCCTTATCTCCCCCATTTGGTCCAAGGAGAGGTTACCAAAGTGGGAATTAGGGAATAAACAAAATAATCCCAGCCAGCTCCTGGCTGCCAGGGTGTGCCTAACAAAACATTTCCTAGGAAAGGTTATTTTTTTCCCACCAAAACCCCAACGTTTTGTCAAACAAATTACAATAAGGAGATCCATCTCTTTTGCCTTGGTTAAAGAAACAAGAAGCAAATGGGTGCGACTTAAAATTTAAAGCTTTGACGTTTGGCGGTGGGGGAGGGGGGGGAAGAGGGAAAAGCTGACAAAATGAAAACCATTATCAGATCGTGCGTATTTTGTGTGCAAGGGAGGAAAAAGTAATTCTCTAATCATCTCTAATTGCTGATGTGCGGGAAAGCTGCCCAGGAGGGATTTCCCTGTCCTTTAGTTGGAGGGGCGCGGGGGTGGCACGGCCGAGGACTGACGATGGCAGCACCGTTGCGCATCCTGGTCCTGCGCACACCCAGCCGATCACGGCCCCCATGGCCCATCCCCTCCCTGTCTGTCCCCCCCGAGGGGTCCCTGCACGGCTGCCACCGGTGCTGACGAAAATGGAGCATCGGAAGGAAAAGTGCTGATGCTGCCGAGGGGGGTAGTTTGAGCCTGATCCCACCTGGACACTGTCCTTTGTTCTGGGCACATCTGGAGCTGGGGGTGCCCAAGAGGCCACATCTGGATCGCTGGGTTGGCATCATGTGGCTGCACGCCGTAAGAAATCAAGTGGGATCGACAAAACCCGTATTGTTTTCTTCTCCTCCCTTCCATAGGAGTAACCTCTGGCAGCCGACGCAACCACTTCTGCGCTTTTGCTTCTCGCCACTTAATATTCAGAGTTACGGCCGTGGAAACCAGACGTAGGCGTTAGACTGGAGGGAGGCTCGGGGACAGCCCTCACAGTGGGGGGAGCCGCTCCCCAGCCCACGGCCCAACGGCGGCTTCATCCCACCTGGACGGGCAGAAAATAAGCACGGGAAGGGGTAAACCCGAAGATGTAACAGGGTCTCCGGTTTCTAACAAGCGGAACCTCCTCTCGTGTGCTCGGCATCCCACCTTCAGTGCTGTCGTGCGGCAATGTGGTTAACACGGGTGTTTCCTCCCGTTCAGAGGGATAGGGACACACATCATAGTGCTCCGCACACCTCTTGCCACGATGCAACTTGTTCATTTGCAAGCAAGAAACCCTCTGTCGGGCTTCTTCTCCACCTGGGCAGCACACCAGTACAGCTGGACATCAAAAAAAGGGAAGTTTTGTTGGACCAGAGCCGCAGTTGCATGTCTGATATTGTCCTCCACGCCCTTATAACCATTCCAGCTGTGCAGCAGATGTGATAGAGGGTGTGGATCCCTGCGGGCAGCAGCGCTGAGCCAGCCCGAGAGCTCTGGATCTGTGCAAAGAGAGGGGTTGAAAAGCAGCACAGAAATAGCAGACAATTTCCAGGTTTAACTCAACCCACTAAGACTTGAGCTCTGGGGAGATTTGGGGGATTTTACCCAGAAAAATGGCATTTCAGGAGGTTCTGTGAAGGCTTGGTTCGCACTTTAGTCCAAGTGAATTGATGCAGCCATCACTAAGCGAAGGGGTTTGGGCAGAAAGAAACCAAAAAGAGAGACAACGCAACACAGCTCCTGGGAAGTGGAGCTCAGCTCCGTGCTCTGCCGCAGCCTTCCTGCACAAGGTGAGGAATCCAGAAAAAAAGTCATGGAAGCATAGAATTGCCCAGGTTGGAAGGGACCTTTCAGAGCATCGAGTCCAGCCATCAACCTAACTCTGCCAAAACCCACCACTAAACCATATCTCTAAGCACTACGTCCACCCGGCTTTTAAATACCCCAGGGATGGTGCCTCAACCACTGCCCTGGGCAGCCTGTCCCAATGCTTGATAACCCTTTCAGTGAGGAAATTTTTCCTAATATCCATCCTAAACCTCCCCTGGCACAACTTGAGGCTGTTTCCTCTTGTCCCATCGCCTGTTCCTTGGGAGAAGAGACTGACCCCCCCTGGCTACCCCCTCCTTCCAGGGAGTTGCAGAGAGCGAGAAGGTCTCCCCTCAGCCCCCTTCTCTCCAGGCTGAACACCCCCAGCTCCCTCAGCCGCTCCCCATAAGATCCACCGCTCCTCACCATGGCGCTGGGACTGTCCGGGCACTGGTGAGCCAGGGCTGCGCCAGGGGCCCGGAGAAGTCGGGGTGGAGGCACCTGGTCCACTTCTTGCTAGAGGTTTGGGGACCGAGGTTGGGTTTGGGCACAGGATTTGGTTAGCAGCTATTTCATCCCCACCCTGCCCAACACATCACAACTGCAAAGACCTTTAATGTCTGAAAAAAATAAAAATAAGAACCAAGCAGGCTTTATTCATCCTGGAGTGTTGCTGTTTGAGTCGTTTGTTTGAGGTCAAGGAGTTGTCAAACCTCCCCAGTTCCCTCTGATGTTTTAGCACATTTATCAAGTATGAGTAACTCTACATGCGAGAAATGAAAGATTGTGGTCTTCAGAAGAACCGATATCAGAAAGGCAGCTTAAAGATGAATAGCTCACTGTGTTCACACTTCTTCAGTTGCGTTTACTACATCATATTTACAGGCTAATGTAAGAGCGCGTACTTTCTTTTTCTCTTCTTTTTTTTTTTTTTCTGCATAGTTGAGCACGAATTTAAAAGACTGAGTATCTGATAAGAGAAAGATATAAGCTGGAAGGCAGCTATGTAAATACTGACTCCCACGCACCCAAGATACCTCTAATAAACACTTCATCTTAACAGACTGCCGAGCATTATTGCACATAAACAAGGATATTTGGTGGCATTAGGAATTTAGACAGCACCTCCCAGTGTTTTGCAGTAAAGGGAGGCAGATCGCATAACCTTCCCTTTGCAAGCGCCGGCTGAAGCTCCAGTTAAGGTGACACAGGAGGCTGAAGATTGCCCCAGATGATGGCCAGGGGGTATCGCAAGACCATTTCTCCAGCTGTATTTCAGCCTGACCTTGCTGTGGGAGGATGGACAGACCTGACAGACATTTTAAAGTTTATCATCCCTAAATCCCCATAGGATAAATCAGGTCAAGAAGCCCACGGTCACGTACGTTGTCTCCGTAGGATTTATTCCCCTGGAAGCCCGCGCTCACAGGCACCAAGGCACTGTGTTGTCCAACTTACTGCTCACTGAGCTGTTACTGAGCATCTGCGTCAGCCTATTCCTACTAAAATTGCTGCAGGTGGACATGAAAAAACCTGCATGTTTTGCTGGTGGTATTTCATAAACAATCTCGAATACCCTTCCTGTTAAATCCAGCTGTTCAAAATGCTTTTCCATGTTTGCACAGATAGTGCCCAAACAGCAGCGAGGTATCTAAGCTAGGAAGAGAACTGGGACCAGTGGGCACAACGTGCAAAGCAGGGTCAGGGGATTTACACCCCGGGCTGCTGCCAGAAGCGCAGAGACAGAGCACCGCAGGAGAGCGGGTAAAGAAGGCACCTGGATACAAAGATAAGGGCAAGGTTCAGCAGGAAAGAAACAGGGGTGCAGTCCAGGCAGCTCGGAGCACAGCGGTCGGATCACATGAGGAGCAGCCCCTGTGCAGCTGGTAAGGCCAGCAAGAGATAAGGGTCAGAAATGTTCTTGCTGCCTGCGGTCGCTCAATCGCCTCACGCAATCTCTCTGCATAGGAAACAATAAAAACCAGCCCTAACTCCAGTGTCCGGAACCTGCAACTCACCACAGGAGTCAGAGCATCTCTATGAACACAGAGAAGTGACGCTGCAGCCTCCTGCCCCGACTCCCACCCAGCCGATCCCTGCTAAACTGGGTGCCAGCACCTTCCTCTGCAAACAGCCCCGGCTGGCATGGGTGAAGAAACGGAGCCCTCGGGGCATTGCAAACCAGGGAGTGTAGCAACAGGATGAGAAAGGAATGGTTTTAAACTGAAAGAGGGGAGATTTAGATGAGATATTGGGAAGAAATTCTTTGCTGTGAGGGGGGTGAGCCCCTGGCCCAGGTTGCCCAGAGAAGCTGTGGCTGCCCCATCCCTGGAGGGGTTCAAGGCCAGGTTGGACGGGGCTTGGAGCAACCTGGGCTGGTGGGAGGTGTCCCTGCCCAGGGCAGGGGGTGGCACTGGGTGGGCTTTAAGGTCCCTTCCAACTCTAACCACTCTGTGATTCTATGATTCTATACCTGGGCAAGCTGGAGATGCAGGCACCAACACTGCCAAGGTTGCCTGGGATTCGTGATGGTGGAAACGCCAACCAGAAACATGATGATTATTTTCTTTTCCACAAAAAAAAAAAAAGCAACCCACTTATCTAGAAATAATCTTTTAGGGTTGACACAAGATTAAATTAGAAGGATCCTATAGGATGGGAATGGGGGAATTCCGCTTAAGCCTGGGTCGGCGCTTCCCATGGCAGTGTCTGGTCTCCTGCGTGCGTGGGGGACACCATGCAAGGCGGGGAGCAGTCCACTTCGCAGATGATTAATACTGCTAGTTGTGTATGGTGTGGAAATTTCCCTTCAAATTATTTTATAATGATGGAAATCTAGCCGAGATTAAATTTAAAAGAGATTTTTGAAATGGCATTGCCCTTACAGATAACACCCAGGGGCTACACAGCCTGTGAGGCAGCGGGGTGCTCTGAACGCAGCATCGATTTCCAGGAGGCATTGCTAACTTTTCCTCCATAGCAATGATTCAGTTTTGGTCCTTAGCCTAAGCTAAAGGTCAGAGTTAACTCATGTTCTTAAAGAAGACTCTGTAGTCATCTCTCTGCGTAGCACTACAGAGGTGTGAAAAATAGTCCCTGACGTGTGAGACTTGGGTTTTTTTGGAGTGCGCCGTGTCTCGCAGCAGAGAAGTTTTCTTTTCTGAGGCTCAGGGATGCAGAGGCATTTGAATCAGCCTTCAGCTCCATCCAGCCTCGCAGCTTGTCTCCAAAGCCACTGGATGGTTTGCAAAAACCCGTGAGAGCAGCGACAGCATCGCCTGCCCTCCCGGCTCCCCTGGCTGAGCTTCGGGGACATCCTGAGCCGGAGTCTCGCCACCACTCGGTGTCCAATTGCTCCTGAAAAACTAGTCCTCCCTGAAATTGTCTCATTGCTTTTCGACCTCATTTATATCCACACCATCCTCTGGACACAAGCTGTGTGGTTTAACCATGTGCTGCCTGAAAAAGCCCTTCCTTTTCACTCAGTGCCCACTTTCTGCCCACTCTCACTCAGTGCCAGCTCGTTCTGCGTTACGGAAACCAGCGAGCGATTTTTCCCCGTTCAAATTCCGCAGGTCTCCCACAATGTATGTTTAGATGCCTGTAGCATGTGCATCTCTTCCCAGCTCAGAATTCCAGGCTCCATACCAGAGCCGTTCCGCATCTCTGTTGCTCTCGTTGCCTCTCTCCGTTGCCTCTTCTCGCAGGCAGGAGGAGCAGGATGGCAAAGGGATGGAGCTGGGAGCTGGGCAGGACTGCAGAGCCGCCTGGGAAAGGGCTGCCTCCTACTTAGAGTTCCGAAGTGATTTGTTATGGCCATGGCTTTCTCCTTTGTGCATTAATTTATATTTATCATCACTGAATTGCCCCCTTCTGTAGTATTTGAGCACGGTGAGATCTTCCGCAACTCGTCACCATCCTTTCCAGCCCTTGCCAGCCTGAATAACTTTATAATGCCAGCACCTTTTCCTTCCACTATTTCCCGCTTTTTTCTCAACCCCTTACTAAACGTGATGACTAGAAAACAGATGCCACCACAGCATCTCTCAAATTAAAACCTAAGATGTCTTTCCTGGAATCTGTTTGGGGCTTTTGAGCAGTTTCCATTACAAAAACGGAAACAAAATTATCACCTGAAATAGCAAAATGGCTATATTTTTTAATTTGAGAAAAAGGTATTGATTGTGAAGGGCAGAGGTGTGCAGAGGGGGAAAGCCTGCTTTAAAAAGGCACATTGAAATAAAATGAGGAGTCAGAAAGCCGGACTCACTTGTGGCTGACAAAAACATTAAGCTCTGAATGCGAAAGAACTGTGGTGAAATGTCAAAATGCCGCAACACGCTCCCCCTCCGCTGCAAGGCGGGGAACTCCACCATCCCTGGCTCCCTCTCCTTTCCCATTCCAGCCCTCAGCACCCTGAGTTCCCGGACGTGGGGCCGCGCTGGTCCCAGCGGAGGGATGAGTTTGCCCCGCTCCGCTCCAGCTGCCCGCCCAGGCAGTCTTCCCTCCCTTGGGAAGCAGTTTTGATTCCCTGCAGCCGGAGAAGGGAATCGAAGCAAAGTCTCTTGTTTCCTGGGGAAGTGCTGACACCACCAGCTCCTGCGCAAAGCAAAAGGCTGATATTTATATACCATTTCTTCCTGCCCTGTTTGTGCTTTCGAATGAAAGTGTTAGCGGTGGCTGTGCTTCGGGGGAGTCCGGGCTGGCCACGTGCACCAGGACTTGCTCGACGGAGAAGGTCCATGTTGGGACCACAGTCATGCTCCTGACCCCGGTGGAGGAGAAGGGAGAGCTGCGGCAGGGGCTGGGCTTGGCTCCCGCGGGATACCAGGCTCTGTGTGTGCGAGGGTGATGCTCTCAGGCTCAGTTACGGATGCAGAAGACAAAGGAGAACCTCCGCATCTTAACCCTATTCCTGCCCCTAAAAGCTGCCAGCCTACACCTGGGACTCAGTAATGATGAGAAAACCCTCGCACACGGAGGTGTGGAGTGAGTGGCTGCGGACAGGGCGCCATTCTGTCAGCCATCACAGCAAGAAAAACTACATTTTTGAATTTATACATTAAACATCTCTGCCCGAGGGAGCTGCAAAACGGCAGAAGGGTGCAGTGCAGAGCCGGATTTAGCAGCTTCTGCCTTCAAATGTCCTGCCCCCTGTAATTCCTATATTTCACCTCTGCCCTAAGAATAAACATCACCAAGTGGTACTGGTAAACACAGGCTTGTATTTGCCAGTGTAAATAATGATGGTATTAAATCTGTGGCATTAGTTTACATGTTTAACCATGGGTTGAATCAACAGGACAATCTTAAATGCCACTTGGTACTGAATTAGGCTGTTACTTTTGAACTTTCCATTCTGGTAGACAGACAAAAAAATACCAGAACAGGTTTCCAAAGAGATACAGGCAAGAAGTATCTTCCTCTCCTCCCCTCTTAGGGGACACACAGAGTTTTTTTTATTATATATCACTCACCCCGGTAATTAAACAGCTTGAAAACTACCTGAGATGATTACTTTGGAACAAAGACTGAATTAACAGGAGCGGAAATAGGTCAGTTTCCTTCCAGGCAAGCCTTGCAGCTACCATCATCTGAAACAATTACTACAATAATGGCTCTTATATGAAGATGTTATTAAATGTGCAACTTGGGAATGGGATAATTGCTAGAGAGGGCTGGATCTCCCCTGGGTACTGGCAGGAACCTCTCTAGGACAAGGCAGCAAAGGAGAAATGCAAGTGTGGAGCGGGGTGAAACACCCTCCCCTTCTCCATCCCCCCCAGGCGAGGAGCCCCAGAGGGCAGGAAAAACAAAACCTGGAGAAAGAGGGACAGTGGCGAAGGGGGTGTACGAAGGAGTGAGAAGAGCCAGCTGTGGGGCCAGGGCTGCTTTACTTCATGCCCTTTCCTGCTCTCCTGCTGCTTTTCCTGCTGCTCTCGCACCCTTCTGCTGCCTGCACGGAGCAGCTTACACCACCATGAACCCCGGTTCCAGGTTTGGACCCTGCTTTGTGCAACAGCAGGGACACAGCAAACAGGGAGCATTACTCATTTCTTCATCCTCCTCAGATGAACCCTGCCTCCCGCCCGCAAAAGGCCGCCTCTGGGCACCTGCAGGTTTAAACCTCTCAGGGTTGTCTCTCCCTGGGCCCCGGGCAGCGGGGCTGGGAGGGAAGGCAGGTCCTGGGGGCTGCCTCCCTCCCTGAGAGCCCCAAACCCAGCTGTCAACGTTTGGGCTGGACTGGCCGCCAAAATGAATGACAGATGCTCTCCCCCATCTCTCTCTCCTAGGAGAGGAGGGAAAGAGATAAAGGGATTTATGAGTTTAGAAGGAACTAAAGTACTTCAATGAAAACACTAATAAAATAATAAAAATCCTCCATGGCAGGGTGAGCTGACCTCCCCGCAGCTCTGCCGTGGTGCTGCCTGCACCCCACATCGCTCACTCACAGCCGCTTGCTGCATCCCAAAACGGCTGCAGGCGCATGGGACCAGAGAAGGGCCCTGCACGGCCGTGAGAAAAGCTGGTCCAGGAGCGATGGGGAAGGGCAGGAGTCGGGGGGAGGCAATTTCTTCTAGCAAAATAATTTCTAAATTGCCTTCTTGCTACGGGCTGTCCCTACCTGTTCTGAGGGCAAAAGAGGACAGGGGGAATAGGCCAGGAAATTGAACCACTTGTGGTTTCTTTTAATCTGAAAGCATCGCTGTGTCAAGTTTCACACCTGAAGAGCGGTTGCAGCGCTCTGGTTTCCCTTCATGCCAGTGAGTACAGTAGAGCTGCCCGCCTCGCGCTGCAGCCTAGGCGCTCCGGCCTCCACGGCTGCGAGTGCGAAGATCTGCCCATTTCTCTGCACTGATCGCAGCACAAAGGTGCCAGAGACGGGCAGTCAGCGGGGTTGACCCTTTCAGGGCATCACTAAAACAGCAGTGAGCTGCTTGAGCCCCATCGCACCAGCCCCTCCGGCAGCACGCCGGTGGTGCAGTGGCTGCAGGAGGACTCCGCAGAGGAGAACCGAGGGTCCTGCTGCGACCACGTAGAGAGAGACAGGGGAAAAACACGCTTATGGACAGAGGAATCAGGAAGGTATGCGCCCCACAGCCTGATTAATCTATGCTTGTCATTCAGCGACCTGCGCTGCTGCTAAGCAGGACTTGTCTCCACAGGATGTATCTATCAGGCTGGCTGTTCCCAAGGAGGAAAGTTCAGTGCAGATACAGTCCCAACAGACAGGCAACTACCTCTTTCACAGCTTCTGGAAACAGTTTTATTAGGCACATGTTGATACACCTCCACAGTTCAGGTGACCCTGTGTACAGCTCACATTAAGGGCCCTCTTTTCGAAACCGACTTGAGGGATGGCAGATAGCGTGGTTTGTCCTTTTATATGGTCTTATTATTGGTGCATTTCTTTATTAGCTTTAAAATGATTTCTAGAAAAAATACTCTTGACAATTGTCCTTATTCTCCAGAGCCTGAAATTTTAGTGAGAACAGCGTAAGATGAAAAGGAACAGGGCATTCCTCTGAGCAGCAGAACTGGCGAAGCGGAGATCCCCAGGGACCTGAGCTAGGAGGTTCAGCTCCCACTGTCATCTCTGGTTTCCAGTAGGGCTGAGCAGGCAATGCAGTTTTTTTCTATCAGTAGGGACATGGTAAAATGCATGAAAATGTATAGCTGGGGCAGAAGAGAACACTTTAAAGTTACTTATTCCCTTTGAGATCTGTCTTCTTCCATCATATTGGGCTGTATCTGTCCAATACGTCAAAAAATGTTTAGGCCTGACAGAACAGGCTCAGAAACATCAGAACTGCATTAGCCTCCTTCCCTTAGGAAGAAAGGCAAGACGTGAAAGGAGAACTGAGGACAAGGAGTTACAGGTATACCTGGAATACATCTCTGAGAACTGTCTTTGGCTTGTAAACTGAGGAACAGCATAAAGTAGGCTTTAGAGACCTCCATGGGGCTACTGCTCACGGAGGCTCAGCTGGCTTTCAGCTCAACATAGCTCAAGATGCCTCCTGACTTACACTAAGCACAGCTTGCCCAAAGGCTAAGCAGTTGGATGCCAGGATGAACAGGGAAAATGTGCAAGCAGGTAGCCCAAAGAATATATAAACTATATGCAGCATGTGCATAGGTAAAAGGGAGCAAAATGCTGTAAAAGGGAGTAAAATGCTGTAAAAGGGGAAAGGGTCTGAACACAAATGCATTAGATAAAATCAAAGAAAGTCTGGAGATCTGCAACAGAGCAGTCTCTTGAGACATAGGATGGAAACCCCTGTCACCAGGAACTGCTAAAACCAATGTGGAGATGATGCTTTAGCACGGACACTCCTTGAAGGTTTGGGGATGGAGCAGAAGCACCACATGAGAACCAAGTAACAGCTTGCCCAGCCTGAAAGCAGGTTTCCAACAACAATGCTTTGCTGAAGCTTCCCAACACATCTCACTGTACACATTCATCTGGGAGGGAGGATTTCCTGCAGACCAGCTGACACGGGGTGAAACCTCGGGAGGGGAGTGAGCTGGTAGCATTGTATCTGTCAAGGGGACCCACCGTCAGAACATGCTGGGACATCTCCCTGCCTGGACACCGTATGCTTCTAATTGTCCTCCCTCCTTCACAGAAGGATGGAAATCAGTGCTTCCATGTCCAGATCTCTGAAGGAGCAATGTGGCCTTCGCTGTTTTTGCAAAGTTCAGCCCATTCTGTTCCGTATCTGCCGTTCATCCAGTTGTGCTGCACACTCGGTGACAGCAGGGACACAAAAGGCTACAGTTATGAGCATTATATTCCTCTACTATTTCTGAGTGTTGCAAATACCCCAGGCACTGAAACGCAAGAGAAACCGTCAGTGCTAGGTCTCCAGTTCAGTCTCTCCAGTTTGCAGAGTCTGATAAACTGAAATAATCGATGAGTGCATCCAATGTGAGTCCAGCCTTGGGCCAGTTGAGATTTACCTTGGTTAATCTAAGCAGCCAGATGCTAATTGAGTTGCTCGCTTGATTTAAAGCTGGTAAAATAATTTTGAAATCACATAAAAAAAAATCTAAAATGTTGAAATGCTTTTTGCTCAATTAATTAACAATTTTCATATAAATTGTCTTTTTTGTTTATTTTTTTATTTTATAAGCAATTCATTTCCACAAAAGGAAATGGATCAGCCAACCCAGCTAAAGGTGAGAGAATGTTTTATAAAGGCAATTTCCAAATATAGAAATACCATTTTTGAAAATGCCTTATTTAAAAATAATGAAGTAAGACTAAAATAGGCTTTGCATTTCAGTAAAAAACAAATATTTAGTCCTCCAAAATAATAATTGCAAAGACTGATGAAACTATCTTCTGGACCACACTGTGTCTGGTCAAAGAGGAAGAGTTCATTCTCTCTGAAGATAAATTATGATAAATTGGGAATAAAACGGACGAGGTTCTGCTGTCATTTCATGACAGTGTAAATTCACCACCTTTTTATGACTATCCCTTTTTCTTGCTCCAGACAGCTGAGGATCTCAAACTGTTTCCACCAACAGTTTCCCATGTCAAACAGTTAAGACTTCAGGCACATTTGTGAAGATGAAGGTGATGATGAAGCAAAGGAAATTAAAATGGTTGTCACCCCAAGCAGCTGTAGTTGTGTTACATGGTGTGGTCACCACCTCCACTCTCTTAGCCTCTTCCTGCCTCTGGTCCCTTCACACCTCGAATTTTAGCGTGGTTTTATGAGCAGAGCAGCCAGGTAAAACTCAGACCACAGGGTCTGGCAGGTCTCACCCAGTAAGATGAACATTATGGCCAGCTGCAGTTGTGCTGTAGTGATGCAGCCCAGCCCTATAAACTCCCTTATCATTTATGCAAAGCAGAGAAAATGACTTCCCTCTTTGAAGCATAAGACATTCCCCCCACACACCCTCCTTCCAAACCCTTCATGCCTTTGGAAGGTCTCACACTGGCCCCACAGCGGGCCGTTCCTCTGCTTCCTCAGTGGGAGTCCAGGCCACATTCCTCCAAGCTGCTGAGGGCTTTGGTCTTAATCCGGAGCTTGTGGGGTAGGGCAGCATAGCTTCGGCCCTTCGAATGATCTTCTGAAGGACAGGGCAGGCTGCATGGGGGCAGAGGAGAAGTTTTGGGCACTTGTTGCTCATCATCTTCATCTGAGACAGCTGTGGTGTTTTCTTTGCTTGCCTCAGCCACACAAGGGGAAGGGCACAAGAAGCAGGCACTGCCTGACAAGGGCAAATGGAAAGCGTATTTGTCTGGGCTGTAGTAATTGAGGAATGGAGAGCAAACTGTGGGTCTGAAGCCTGCATCAAGCCTCTTTGGCTGCTGAAGGCCAGGTGTGTCCACAGGAGTTGGTTTTGATGGGCCAAAGGTTTTGCAGGCAAAGTCAGCTGGCTCCAGCACCTTTGGCACAAAGCTCTTGGTTCTGAAGAAGCAGGACTCCCCAGCAAAGGGTTCAGCTTCCAGGAGTGGAGAGGCTGCTCTGTGCCCTCTGAAAAAAACTCCCAGAAAGTCTTGGTAAGTGCTAGTGTCTGGGCTGATGAGCCCAAAGCGCAGCTTCAGGGACAGCAGCTCTGTCCTGAGGATGGCGTTCTCCTCGCTGAGAGCAGCCAACTGGCTCTCCATGGCGAAGTCATTGAGGCGCCTCTTCTCCCGTGAGCGCTTGGCCGCCTCATTGTTTTTGCGCCTCTTCTCCCAGTACATGTTGTCCTTCTTCTCATCTGGCATGAACTCCCGCTTGCGCCGGGAGGGACCGCTCACCTTGCGGTGGAGGAGCTTGGTCTTGCTCTGCTGAAGTGCGAACTCACTGACAGTGCTCAGTGGTGCCATGAAGTTTTCCATGGTCGTGAATGCAGCCAGGGTTCTGCCAGAATTAGAACATAAAACTATCAACACTGAAGGCGCTATTAATTAATACCAACGAACAAATTAATACAGCCATGTGATTGTTTTAGCTCTCTTGCAGTCACACCAGGAACACTGGCTACAGCACAGTACACTCAAGTAACCCAAGGGCAGCTTCCCTCCACTACTTCTGTCATTTTGGAGCCACATTTTCAAAATACTGTCAGCACATCAATGCACTCACATCTCACCCATGCCTGCAAAGTCCATCAAGGGGTACCAAAACAATTTGTATGACTGAGCAGAGCTTAAAAGAATATATTTTGCCGACTCAGTGAACAATCACAAACACTTTGCCTAACTAACTTCAATCAAGAGCAAAAATTGCTCTCACATACTACTTATCTCACACTGATCTCAAACTGCCATACAAAGGAAATAAGTCTCATTGCCCCTGTTTTACAGATAAGGAAGGCACAAGGAGAACTGATTTACCTCAGTCACAGACCTTAGCAGCTGAAGCAGGATTACAAATCTACTGCACCTACTCAGTCCCCATTTCCCCCCAAAACCTCTGGTCCCACCCTGGAAAGCTGGATTTGATGAAGTTTGTGATTTTGAAAGGTCTGCAAGCAAATGCAGATGAACACTATGAAAATGCCCTCTAGGAGCCTGCAAGTTACTTGCCTGGCAGGTGCGGAGCAGCAGCATGGCACCAAGTGCTGGCACAGAAGTGGCCATCTGAAGACAATGACAGTGGTACATTCCTGACTACAGGAAGAAGCTAGCAGAGAAGACCAATGATACCGTCTATGTTGTGAATTAAGAGATCACACTCCAGACATCCGCATCCAAGCTACAGACTTCCTGAAACATGGTGATCTTCCAGGAAAACCACATCAGCCCTCCTGCCTCTGGGCAGTCTGGGATTGTGCTGATCAAGTGTGAGTGTCTAGAAGCAGGCACCTGCACATGGTCACCTCAGACACCCTCAATACTTCACAGAGACCTAGTGAGGGAGCTTAGCATGACATATATCTTACCCTGAAGTAGCCACTTATATTTAAAAAGCTGAGCTCCCTGACTGCTGTCTGTTGCTTGTAAGAAAGCCCACAGTGACTAATTCTGATTTAGACCTTGCAGGCACCTTCGGTCCGGTGAGAGGAATTACATCTTGAGAGCTTAACTTCAGTTTTGAGAAACTACTTTGTAGAGTCAAGAGGAGACAGATTGTTATGAGAGCTCTCCATGATGGATAGGGAAGGAGCAGAGAAAGGAGCCCAGTCAGAAATGCTTCACTGCCGGACTGCTCAGGAGCTAGGTCCCACCTAAGAGAAAGCTGGGCCAGAGGGACCAGCCAGCACTGAGCCTGATAAGCCGCCACCTCTACAGGATTACCCTAAAATGGTAAAGAAGGACATGATTGTTTCACTTTGATCAGCAACTAACGCACTGAAGCTTTGGTATTTGCCATGTGTCATGTGTCCACAGCCCTTCGATGAGGCCCTTCATTTTAGCCTCATGACTATGTGACTGTTGGGACCCACAAAGACCAAGGCACAAATTGTGGTCAAGGTGCCCTCCACACTGTCTGATGGGTTGCAGTACGCTTTACTAGCACTGCAGTGCACTCATGGGTCACCACGTAGCTAGAATAATAATAGTACCTGTTTATGTAACTGCAAAGTGCTTTTCTGAGTCATGGGGACAACATCACCAAGGTTCCTGGCAGGGCTGGTCAGAATGTTGGGGGGAGGAGGGCTGCCTGACATTTTCAGCTGAAGACATCCCTCCTTTCTCCCCCAAGAAAAAAATGTTTCAGCCCGAAAATTGTCCAAACTCAAAAGCAATAAACTCAACATAACAAGCAAAAGTCAAACATTATTCCTTTTTTTTGCCAGAAACATTCAGTTTGAACATTTTTGGCTTTCAAACAGTTACTTAGGAATGGACGTATTCAGAACTAAATGGACATATTCAGAACTACAGGTGAAGTGAGAAGTCAAACTCCTTTAGAAAGCCTGGGCCGTACACATGCGTGCAGTCAGATGCTGTGAGCTTGTGAAAATCTGGCATGTGGCCTTTCTGAAAATCAACACAGCTAATGATCAGCATGACTAATAGCCAACATTCTTGCTAAATCAACTTATTGCATGAGTGACATGAATTACTCTTTTCTTGATGACTCACAGCCATCTACAAGCAAAAGGGTAAGACATAATTCAGAATCGTTCAGGACACCACTTTGGGCAGGGACTGCATGTCCCTCTGCACACAGCAGGGCATTAGTTAAATGAAGGACATACAGAAACAGAAATGATGAAGGACCATGTTTGGATGCTCCGCTTGCTCTTCATGAGCATTCACATCAACACTAATCAAAAGAGCTCACACATCTGTGGGGAAGAAAAACAATTCCTAAACATTGTCCAGTTGTAATTTGTATCTAGAAGTTTTGAAAATTTCCAGTGTTCTTCACTTTCCAAGTTTCATTTGAACAGTCTAGTTTTCCAAGAGTGACTAGTGACTTCTTAAGAATCCAAGTCATAAATCATAAAGAGGACAAAGTTTTAGAAGTAAAGCACTCTCCTTGTCTTCTTGTATAGCTTTTTCTGAAAATCAGATCCCTTCTTAAGATATTTCAAGCCAGCACTCAACAAATGAGGCATAAAAGAGCATTTTTAAAATCAAACAATGTGTGAATGTATGTAAAGGAGTTCCATCATATACCCAGTCACATACATATCCTACAGCAGAAACGTGAACACTGAGCCTAGAAACACTAATCTTCTGTAGGAGCTATTTCCTTAAATATTTTGCTGCTTGCAGATAAAATATCACCTATTTATTTTTATGGATTTAGAGACCTCCACTATTGGCAGGTTATCAGCAACTGGGATCTCTGCACAACGCAAAATAGACAACTCCACATCTATTTGCTTTCTGAGTGTGCTCAGCGTGGCCAGAATTTTGTTCTGGTTTAAACTGGGACAAGTTCCATGAAAGTATTCTCTGTCCAAATCAGTGTGATTTTGTAATTAAATACATTTGAAATGCCTTTATTTTAATTTAGCCATAAGTCTTTGAGACCTCAAACAGCATGCAAAGGTTCTGAGAGTAACTAAAGACCAAAACAAAGAATGTCCTTTAGCGTGAATATATTTGGGGTAATTCCTCCGGCTTTCGATCAAAATTACTTCTGATCTCAAAGCATCAAAGGGAGAATTTCAATGAGTGTACCTGTGGTTTCTGACAGCGTCAAGAGGCAGAAATACGCTATTGTTTCAGGGCTTAATCACTTACCAGGAATTTTTCAGGTTAGTAATTGACGTGTTGAATGAGTCAAAGCTCAACAGGTGGCTTTTTCACTGTGTAAACTCATCACCCGCACCAGGCAAAATAGTTTGCTTTCTCCCTGTCTTTCTCTTGCTCCTGGTGCCTGTCATAAGGAGATCCTATAAGAGGTTTCAAGATTACTGTAACCACCATTCAATGTCCAACAGAGCTGGGAAGCATGCGAAATAAAAGCGCCCCAAAAGAGGCGTTACAAAAAAGTAACGAACCCGAACTCTTTCTTCCAGCAAACTCACTTCAGCACATTTGTTTAACCTTTCCCGCATTTGTTCAATCCCTCACACTCTAATCCATCGTGCCATGGTGGGAATTTCCTTCAGACCCCAACTTAATGCTGCATGAATTGAAGCAGGCAGAAGTGAAATAGCGAGAAGTGAGGGTTGAGGCCGGGAGAGGAGGCAGGAGTCAAACCAGAGGGAGGGCACAGTTACGCTCACTTGGAGGTGGGGAAGGTTTGGAAGGAGGTTGGGTGTGAAGTGGGAGGCAGCAGAAGTCCTTATCAAAGGCATGATCTGGCCTTTTAAGGGCAAGGAATGAAGATTTAGCTGGGCCAATATGTGAAGGCATCAAGTTTTAGGTCACAGAGTCTAAACTCTACCTGTTATTTATATCTGCAGACCACAAAGTTGCACATAAACCCACAAGACATTTGCCTTGGGACTCTTCACAAGTGCAGACTCTAGCAATCAAGAGCACAAGGTGACACACAGCTTGTACCCGCAAGAACGAGTGGAAACATTGATATTAGTAACATTGGTAAAAACGTTTTGGTCAAGTACATTATGCAACCAATATTTCCTAAGGTGCATTGGCATCTGTTGTTTCTGCGGCTATAAAAGTAGAAGAAAATTACAAATGTTTTGCCAAAACTTCAGCCATCTTCTGTATTGTCTGCATCCTGAACAGAAGAGAAAGCACCAAAACCATTGTAAAATGATGACATTCCTTTATTTTCCACCTTTGATTTGCACTAAAGCTGCTAGTTCTGTTCAGAGCATATTTCCAAAGCCCTTCTTCTCTAGAGACAGCAGCCTTTGAACTTTTCCAGTCTCTTACCTTTCTGAGCAGGCAGAAAGCAAGCCGCATTTTTAGGTAAAGGCTGATAATCCATGGAGATATCCAATAAAAACTATCCTCACCACTTCTACAATACATCTGATCAGCTGTGAAGGGCTAAATGTGTATTGTCCTAGTTTAATGCCGATGCTAAACTATTTACACCTCTGTGAAAATAAGGACATGTTGTATTGAGGTTTTTTCACATGCAGTCTATCTACCTGGTAGAAAGATCTTCATTTCTGGTAAAACTGCTTTCCTTCCACTAACAGAAGACCATGTTAGGGCTCAGGCTTCAGAGATTTGGTTCAGACCTATCTCCCCTTCTTTCTCTTATCTCCACCCTGAGCAGCAGATGAGTGCAGACCGATGAATTGTACTTTCCAGCAGGTTGTACAAAGCCCTCCAGGAAAAACTTATATCTAACAGGAACTGATTCACTGCAGATCTACGCGGCGATATACACTTTTCTTTAATCAAAACACATTGCCTCATAAAACAGCTGGTGAATCTCAATTTTCTGTGATCGTAAGTCAAGCCCTCAACCCTCAGATCCTTTTTCCCAAGGATGTAGTAAAATTAGAATAGATCCTGTAAAGGGCAACCAGAACAGCCATAGATTCAGAACAGTTGATGAAAAATGCTAACTCATTATTTCTCAAGAATAAAGAGCACCTACTGGAATTATCAGGCAGTGGATTTCAAAGAAACAAAAGGAAGCCCATCTTCATACAACATAAAATTAAAATTTGGAGTTCGTTGCCTCGGGATAATGTAGTCATTAAAATAAAAAGGGAATTACAAAAAATATTAGGCCAAAGATCGGGCCGGGTGGACCTCTAAGCTGACTCACTCTGACCATTCCTATGTCCTAAAATACGGTGTGAATTTGAGTATTAAACTACCAGCAAGTGGGTTATAGATGCTGTAGAACTGAACCACAGTCATGGGTCTTACCTTTTCTTTGGATTAGAAGAGAGGATGAAGTGGATCACATACAAAATTCAATCATTTTAATACGGTAAATATCTATATTTTATTCTTCTCAATTTACTAATTTTTAATATATGAACCTAAATTTTACTGCCTCTCCGTATGAATTCCCTTTCTATAAGTTGCAATCTTTTACTTATATTTTTGTGTATCTGTTTATTTCCCCCTTTTTATATCACAAATTTGTATCTACAATTACCAACGTTTTTGAGTTTGAAGTTTCATTTAAAAACACAGTTGAGAGGAGTATCCCGAACTATAACCACAAGAATGAAAACCCAAGCATAAACCTACATATATTTTGATTAAAGAGGAAAAAACCATGTAATATAGAAGTGCATAGGGTGACTTGGCATATTTTCTCTGTTAGAGATTTCTTTTATTAGCTCTGAAGTAAAAACTATTGATTTGCTGCAGTGTTCCCATGACATAGAATCATGGAATATCTCAAGTTGGAAGGGACCCATAAAGATCACCGAGTCCAACTCCCTTCTTGCAGGACTGCCTAAAACTACACCATATGACATGCACAGATTTCAGCACATACTGTATACGTGATATTTAATATAACTTTAAACTAACAAAGGGAAGAAATCTTCCAGTTACTTTTCATAAAACCATAATTCCATTATGAAATGGAATTCCCTACAGCCAATTTTTGGATCAAGCTTTGATTCACAGCTTCCTTATCACACTTGATTCAGCACCCATTTACATAAGAGTCAATCCACGGAAACATCATTGGAGTTTACCTACCTTAATTAAACTGGGAACAGAATTTAGGATTTAAGGAGTTTAAATCACCATGAAGTTTGAGCCAAGCTACCTTTGCTTTAGGTTAACATAAAGGAGCTTGATAACTGCCTATTTTTGCAATCTTAAATCATCCTAAACTAAATCAGAACACAGCCGTTAATCTCAAGCCACTCTAGTACATCGGTATCTAACCCACAGGACTTATTCAGAATTTACACTGATAAAATGAGATAATAAACAGGCCCCAGTGAGCATGGCATGATTTACAACAGAAATCTCTGAAAACTTCTACCAGGAACACTGCACGGTACAAACACTGCACGGCAAGTACCTTAGTAAATAAGTTTCGATCCTCGCTGCTGCTTCTTCGCCTTAGTAATACGAAAAAAATAATATCTGTGGTTTGGTAGTATCTTACTGGCCTATTTAAGATAAAAGGACATCATTCTAATTACTCATATTCCCAAGTATTTCACATTCATGCTAAAGCAGTGGTTAATAGGTGCTATTGAGGAACAGGTATTACTCATTTTTTGTATCTCAATGGGAAATAGCACGATCTACTGATTAAAGCAGAGAAGGAGAAACCAGAGCAGACCCTAATGACCTGTATGCCTGAACTCCAGCACAACTACTTCTGCGGCTGCTACTGACGGAAGAATCACTATTCCTGGTGAAGCTTTAAACTCAAATTCAAAGCAAAACTGACTCAGAAACAACTACAGTATGCCAAAGTCACAATTCTTCTGTACGTCTATTTTGAAAACACACAAAGGACTGTCGGCTCAGAGTACCAAATGTCTATGTATTGCAGGGCCTTTAGAGACAGATTTTCAAAATCAAGCATTTTCACCATTTGGGCCAGGTTTTCTAAAGTCTGGTTTCCACTGAAGCTCTACACTCCTTTGGGCACTTGTTTAGAAATCAGATTCCAAGACTCCACAAGGATTCTCTGGAGTGGGCCGCTTTTGAAACCTGGCCACAACCACAGATGCTGAACTCTTGAAAATCAAGTTTTTCTCTACAGATTCAGAGTCTGAAGGATACACTGAACTTTCTGGTGTGCTAAAATTCTAGGCTCAAAGATATTAAATCACTGTCTCTGCAGCTTAATCACAACAGGTCATTTGTTAGGGGCTTGGTAGAATTAGTTTTATCTTTTAGTCTTGAGGTATGAGAGTTCAAACCATGTGAACCTACCCAAAATTACCAAACCACCTGCAGCAGAACTGCTGGGTGTTACAGCTTGTGAGCTGTAGAAGCCTTCCTTGATTCCTCAGTCCTCGTGGCCAAAGCCTACACCGTTGAGGCTGCATTGCTAATGGTAACAAGCCTCAAAACCAGCTCAGGTATTACTCTATTGGGAGCAAACTGACCTCTAAATTTTACTGTGGGTCTACAGCAGACCGTAAAAATGGAAACGTACTGCCAAACCCTTAAAACCCCTAAGTTACTAATGATTCTTTGCAAGTGACGGAGTTTTGTATTTCTTGGTCTGCAAATGCCTCAGCGCGTGCTGCTGATGAATAATGAAGTCTTCATGGTATTTGCTCCATGCGGCTTGCCTCTATGACCAAGAAAGCTGACCCCGTCACACCACGGCTTAATGTGAGATACTTCATAAATGTTTGGGGTTTTTTTTTCTCTGGTAAAGGACTTTAAAGAAATCCTTTTTCTTCCTCTGCTTTATTTCATAGTTTGGGTCAAAACTATTGACTTTTCAGCAGTTTATGCTTGGCATGGATAATTTAGTTGAATTCTGAAGTACTGGAACCGGAAACTCAAGTGTTTCAGCTGAAAATGCAAAACAATGAAGATCTTAGTATTTTCAGATCATTTTTGCTGATTTTTTTTAAACAAATAAAAATTTCATTGGAAAGCTGACTATGTCTGAAAAACTGAATAGTACTGAGTATTTTACAAACATTTTTAGTTGTCTTGTTCCTTCAGTTTCAGCACCTACTTGGTGGACCCTGCTGCAGGAACATGTAAACCATGAATAACTGAATTGCTCTTTTTCCCCTTGCCATTTCTTCACTGCACAAGGCAGGGGAGCACAGAGATATCTGAGCTATTTCATTCGGATGCAACGGTGCTGAGACAGACTGGAATTCCCCCGAGCCAACTAATGCCAACAAGCTCAATTTGGCAACGCTACCATCACCATACTCCATTTACTACTGAAGCTGGCTTACTGAGAGCACGCTTAAGCACAATCACAGTGCACAAATTTGCAGGACCAGACCATACTGTATCAGGTCTGTGTCACATCATTTGTAGAAAAGCAGTAAATAACACATTATGCTACGCTGCAGCATAGATAGCAGGTAAGAAGCTGTTAGTTCTTGTGCGTGGATATTTTAAGCGGCAGCTTTTGGTCTCCTGTGCTAACAGGAACCAGCAAGGTGTGGCTGTATTTACCTTGGTATAACTCAGCAGCCCTCCAGCCACTAGATCTTCCCTGACATGACTGATGGGAGAAGAAGAGAACTAGCCCAGGAACTCACATAACTGGCTCCGGTTGACCAAGCAGATGGATGCTCGTACATGCTGCAATACGTGCAGCCCTGCATCCACTCTCCACCTCTGCCTACCCAGAGGGATGGAAAATTCCATCTGGTTCATACTGAATCTGACAAAAACTGCTGTCACAATACTTTTTTTTTTAAAGGCAAAGATCGATTCACAAAGATAAAGCTTATAATTATCTGAAGGTTACCCCAGATGTTACAGTGATGCCTCATCATGAGGAAGAATTGAGAGGCGGTCTAGACCCAAAGGTAAGTCCCTTCCTCTCCGTACCACACGAATGTCATTGCAGGCTATGAAATCAATGAGATCTAAGTATGTGTTTAAAATTAAGCGGAGGCTAAGAGCTTTTTCTGAGACAAAGCCAGAAATGCTGGCTTAAGCAGGGCTGCCGCTGATGTTAGCAAGTCAGTGGCTTTCTGTCTTGGGAATCAGAAGTCAAGAACCACCAGGAAAGAAGTGAACACATTTCTAATGTTTCCTAGATGCAACCATCCATGGTTAGTAGGTCTTGAGGGCACACGAAATACCTATTTTTAAAAACAGATGGAATCATTTGCAAATGACAAAATTCCCTCTCTGCGGAGGCTGCAAAGATACCACTGTCACAAAGTTTGTAACAATATTTTAAGAGGAAAAGCAGAACAAATCCTGATAAAAACAAGGCATTCCCCCCCCATTTTCAAAATCCATTCCCCAGCAAACACCAGTCAGCAGGAAAGACAGCCTTCTCCTGTATCTAATATTCCAGATTCCTTTCTTCATCTTTTCACATATCTGTTTCAAAATGCTCAACCCAAAATATTTTGTTCAGCCAGTAAAACTTCCACGACCCACTTCATTCCCCATTCTCCCGCTCATTGTGTGGTCACTTACACCAGCAGTTGCAAATTATTCCTTATTTAGAAAACTGAATTAGGCCCGCAGCGTATTGCTGAGGGCGACACACATACACAGTAGAGCCTCACGGGGTTTTGCTAACCCAGCAGTGCCGTCATCCAGATTCCGGCCCTAAGAAATTTTTTTCCTTTAATTAGACAAACCAAGGCCAAGCTCTCCCACCCTTTCTCCCAGTCTTTTCCTGCTCCTAGCTCCAGCACAAGCACTTCCAGAATGCAGGATGGATCACAGCATCCTGTACACAAAAGTTTTTGCAGACCCTAAATAAAACCCATCTCACTGCTTACCCTTCTGTTTCAGAATGAGAAACTGATGATCACAAAATAGAAACCATTCACACCAAGATGCACAGAAATATTTAGCAGAGCAGGAGCAGAGCATATCAAGGACCACAAATTTCTGCGCATGGCGCCTTTTTCATTGTCTTCTGGCAGGAAGACTCCCATCCTTGTGTTCTTTTGAAGAAGTCTTGTCAAAGGATCCGATGCTCTCTAAAAGCTTTTCTTTTTCTTCTTAAAGGAAGCAAGCCATCGCTACTGGCTTGTCTTGAAGGCTGCCAGGCCTCCTCCACTCATACGCGCGTGCAAAGGGCACTCGCTGCAGACTGTGATCACATCTCTCATTCATTAATTGTTAATATCAAGATTTTCTGTCAGAGGTTTCCCTTTCACTCTGCTGTCACAGGAAATAAATGAAACTTTTGAAGATTTTGCAAGGCAGAGTCATGCATCGGCCACTTCTGTCTGAGTTTCTATAGTACATAAAACTGGTGACAATCCGCTTGTACTAAAGATGAAACTCCTAATTTCAGTCCCAAATCATTGAGTTTCTCTGCGCCCAAAGCAACAGGCTGCTTATCAGTGCTTTAGCAGATTCAAAATACTTACTTCTGGGTAACTAAAGTGAAACGCTTATATAAATTCACATGATCCAGTCCTAGAAATATTTTTTCCATATTCAAACTGATTGCTGCAGTTTCCTTTTTAAATCATCAAAAAAGGAGATAAGGCTCTAAATTAGGACTTGAGTTTTGTCTGAAACTACACCAGACTCAAATCTGGAGTGCCTCCACCAATGCTGTACAACTCATTCCGGATTTCTGCCAAAGCAGCAGAAATCAGCAGCCAGACTATAACAGTTTTCACAGAAACCAGCAAAAGACAATAAACTATCTCTTCCACCCCTTGGGTTATTCCTTGCAGTATTAATATTCACAGCACTCTTGCACTAGATAGAAGCAGTGGGAATTTCTGCCTAAACTGCTTGACTCCACAAGAAAATAAAAGATACTCTTCCTTCTCAAAACACAAAGCCAAATTCTGCTGTTAACTGCATCTTATCTGACTTACTGCACAGGTTTGAAAAAGGAGGGAGCTGTGACCTTGGCCCAGATTTCAGCTCAACACATGTCAGAGTATTCACCAAAGTGTTTTCACCTGCCAGAGCTCTTAGGTCTGAGAGATCCCCAGGAGCACGGGACCAGTCCTCGACTCCCTGAAGATCAAAACTCAGGGGACACTTCACTCCCTCAGTTGCTGTGGCCACATTGACATGGTAGCGCAGTAAGATCACACGTCATGTCAACCCAACATACACAACACCCTAGCCAGGAAGCAGAGAACAACACTGCAGCCAGGGGAAACTGCAAGACAAATTACAAGGAGTGAGAAAGGCTAAACAGCAAAAGCTGGATTGTGCTCCAAAGGCTTGTGTTTCAGGGAAAAAGTCAGGGAAGGACTCACAAGGATCAGGCTGGGTCTTTGGGTCATTTCTTGCAGGTAGACAGACATTTTGGAGTCTCTCAGGCAAAAAATCCTGAAGCTTAATAAGACTTTCCTAATATTTGATGTTTTCCTGAAAGCCTCTGCTAGCTGAAGTTACCCCATTAGGTAGAGTCTCAGCTTTCCATTAGAGAAAAATGTGTTTAGCTCTGGTGGAAGCAGAGGATTAAAAATGTAACATCGAGGAGTCTCAAAAACAAGACAAATAGAAAGCTTCCCTTCAACAACAACAACAAAACAACCCCACAAACAAACCCAAAAATTCTTCCCATTTTGATTTTAACACTTGACATCGCTTGAATTTAGCTTTTACAAACATGCTGCAAAGAAGACATCTTTTAAAGTTAGAGCTGGAATCTTCTCTTAAAATAGTTTATGATTTAGAGCCTCTTTATTAGAGGACTGCAGTTCTGAGACATCTTCAAGGATGCCTGAATTTAAAAGGCGTTCTTTTTTAATGAAGCCTGTTAGGTTTGGCAATCAGAAATGTCAGTCGGCAGTCATTAGCCTTTTCTGAAATACTGCCTGATGTCTGCAGATTATTCCACGCATACTGGCGTAGAAGTCATCCCGCAGTTAATTATTGCATTAATTATTTCTGATAAGCAGAGATGCTAGATATGGGATAACTGGCATGTAGTACACTGCTGAACAGCACTTTCCTTCTCCCAACAAATTTTTGAATGTCCCCAAGAAGTTTAGCGTGTCATAAGCCACAGCACAGCAAAGTTCAAATTTAGAACAGTAAAACTTTACCATAACAAGATATTTCAAAAGTTTGAAGTGTTGTATTCTGTATGATACAGCAAGGGCATTTGTTGCTTGTAGAAATAGGAGGTTTCAGCCTTCGGGTGGACTCTCAGTGCTCCCTTCTTGGTCTAGGAGGACTCGAGAAATGTCCTTCTTAGGTTTTTTTAATCAACAGAATAGCTATTTACTGTCACGCCCTCTTTAAATCAAAAGCAATGCTGGCTACTAATTATTTTCACGATTATACGTGGAAGGGATTTAAAAAAATCATCTTGTTTAAAATGTCCACACCTCATATATAAAATAGTTTTGGAGAGTGGCTACTTGAATGTTTCAGTTCCACCGACATGACAAGACCAGCGTCCATCATTCAAAGCTTCATTCTCTCCCACCCCACTAGAAAGAATGCAGCAAACTGGAATTTCACGTTTTATACTGCTCAGACCCCTATACTCACAATATACTAGATTTTGCATGTGGGGTGCAAAACCCGCTCTCAGGCATCATCATTATCTTTCAATAGGAGAAGCAAATCTGCCGCCCACATCCAAATTCAGCTATGTAGGTATTAGCTATACAGAGCAGAAGAAACAGTTTTGCTGGGAATGTAAAAAATATACAAAATTGTGTTTCTCTCTCTGAAGTTGCAGTTTTGATCTCATTATACTGTCTGCATGGCTCTTCTCTATTTATTTAAATACCTGAGTTCCCTCTGCAGGTGCAAAGCGCAGCTCATGTTGGAATGCCCTGCAAGAGTTCTTGCCGTGGCCGAATTGAACATTTGCAAAACTGTTTCTATGGAATCAAGAGAAAACATTTTGGGTTTGTCTCAAATTAAACGTTTCAGGATTGTGAACCATTTTATCTCATAAGGGACTGATCAATTTTAGCATGAAAATGCCTTTTTGAAATGGTATTTTTCTTAATAAATTTGAAGTAGTCATTTAGAAGCATTTTGAGTCTTCCTAGAAATAGCTTCCATGTTTTTTTAGGCAAAATAATTTGCCAGTGAAACTCTTAGAAAAACAGTTTCAGACCCACTAATATGTTGTTGGTTTCTGAATGTAGTCTCTTGCAAAAATTCACTCAGTTGTAATCTGTGAGGTCTAAAAATACGCAAGGGCTGATTTCCTTTTGTGTCTTTGTATTTCTTAATACTCTGTCAAACATATGGATGTGCATTATCATATACATTATGTTAATTTAAATTTGCTTAAATAAAGAGTATGCCCTATGAACTGGTTGCTTCTGCTACACCAATCTGCTGCCTAAAGACAAAAAGCTGCTGCAAAATATACAAAAAATACAACTTGTAAAAGCAATTGAAACAGTCTTACTCCCATTCTCAAAAATAACCTGTGAAAGTCAGGAGCAAAATCTACAAAGAATGTAAATGGGATGTGGCATTGTAGCAGTGCCAATTTCAGGTATCTACAACCTGTCTTCTAAAACTATTTAGTGATGTGCGTATCTAAACCGCACTGAAAATTAATGAGCCCTCTAAATCCAGTGATCTGCTGAAAATGTGAACTGTCTTCTGATGCAAGAAATCCCAGAGCCAAATTGGAATGAAGGTGAGCTGGAGTATCAGGTACAAGGGTTGGGTGGCTGGAGAGAGGAATGGACATCAAAGGGTTTGGAGGCAATAGCACAAATTATTAAGGAAAACTAGGAAAAGTTAGAGCTGGTGCTTCGAAATCCTTTTGTGAACCTCATCCAAGAGCCCTGCTAAATGGTTAGATGTAAGGAGAGCTTACAAATTTGACTCTTAAAGGAAAAAAACAGATCATTTCTCAGCTAAGTAAGTACATGCCATTGACATTGAAAGTCAGTGAATGTGAAAGTTCCTCCCACAGTATTCATTTATTTATCTAATGACATAACTTTTCAGAGAATTTCATCAAGATTCTTCAGAACGATTTTTTTCGCATGCGTTTGGTATTAGTTTACTGTTACTATCTGTCTGCTAGCAATAATAAGATTCTGTAGCTGGAACTGCATTTTATGTTGCTTATATAAATAACCAAGTGATTATGAACAGCAGATTGAGGTTTGGCAGATTTGCAACATCCAGATAGATACACATCTCTGCCATATGAGACTCAGTAGCTTTTTCAACTGTTTCATTAACTTGCATTTTATATCTACAATCTTGACACTTATGTTGAAGGGGAAATTTGGTTAATTCCACAGAATTCAGGATGGCAGTTTCATTTTCTTTTGCGTAACAGCTTTTCTCTCTAGAGTTTCCTCTACTGCATATTACTTGCGATGACGATGAAATATACAAAGAATGTTGGGTTTAACATTAGACAAAGAGCAAAGAAAGGGCCATTGCTACCACAGCGACCAGAAAGAGTTGAATGTACCATGATTTTTGTGTGGTAAGGGATGCACAGTGTGCCCGGGGGAGTCAATTACTCCAAGGCAGCAGGACACCCTTTCACGAGTAATTCTCAAGGCCTGTTGACAGCACATTCCCAATTCTACTACACTCTAATTAATGGTAACAACATTAACTAGAAACTCTGGGGATACTGTTCCCACAGAGGAGGAAATGCTGTGTTTTAGAGTCCACTGAAAGCCAGCAGGAAACGTGGCCTCAAGGCACAGCCTTTGGTTTTGTGCTTCCAGACCGTGCAGTAGTCTTCAGTCCTGGCTACAGATTTCCATGCCACGTTAAAATTCTTCTAACACCAAAGGCTGCCTCTGAAGGAGAGCTTCGTGACTCCTCTAAGTTCATGACTGTGATGTTTATCGTTCTCCTCAATTAATATCATTAAAATACTTAATGTGTTATTTTCTTCACTGTAAAATTCACTGTTTTGTTGAAGCAAAATAAGGACAGTGAGCCTTGGGCAGAAAAAGGGGGATTAAAGGCGTCTTTGTATAAAAATTTCATGGTAGCTGTCAGCTTTAAAATTCAAAACAAGAACGATTTCACCACAAGCTTCAGAAATAACACACAATAATTTTAAACCTTTCTCCAGGTATAATAAATACATATCACCTGCCTTTATATAAAGTCTGCGTGCCTTCAGAATAGTTTTCTTTCTGTCTGTCTCTCTCAAACTTGCTACAGAAGGGGAAGTCTGAGAGGGAGAGGGGGAAATTACAACAACTCCTCCCTGTCTTTGAAATAAGATGCAAAAGGTTTTTCAAAGCACGAGAGGAAAAGGCTTGTCCCCAGAAGCTTTGTGAACTGAAGAAACCACATTACAAGCTGAGCAATGATAGAAAGAAACAGTCCTGCATGGTGTTAATAATTTTTTAACAATTTTCAATTTTCAAGCACACACAGACCTCCTAGGACAAAAAAGTTTGCGCTTTCAGTGCAAGTTCACTAGTGTAGGAAATTCACAGCAGTTTGCAGTAGTTAAAGTTGAGCAAACACCGAAACCATACCGGGACCTCCATGACAGGAGCTGTTCTTGGCCTAGGCAATCATTCACTCACCGCTGGTACCACACTAAGGCTAACTGCCTTTCCTGGCCTCGCCACCTCTGCAAGCAAAGCTTTGCATAGAGACACGCAAAGGGCTCCATCCGCTGAGAGGCGAGTACTTCTGCCAGGGTGGGAGCCACCAGCAGCAGGTTCTCTCCAAGGAAGCCTCCTTTCTACTGTGGCTTCTCCAATGAGATGGTGCCGACCCCTCTCTTTTGGGCTGGAGATCCAGCACCTTACATTCACTATGGTGTCATCAAGCTCTGCTGCTGTGCTGGCTGCCATAGACACCAAGTGATGGTCTAGACACAACAAAAATAAATTCTTCCTTAGTCTCCCAGCCAGGCATATGCAAGTGCATGAATGTTGGTGTTTCTGATGTGAAGAGGAGAACTGAACCAAAATAAGCACATAGGAAAGGACAGGCAACAAAAATGTCCAACTTTGACAACTAGGCAACCATAGTAGAAGCGTACAACAAAATCTACAAATATAACCACCTCCATCATTCCCTCTGAGGATGAGAAGAGAAATTGGGGAGGAAGATATCAGACACTGCAATATGGTGAGTGTGTGTGCATCCATGTGTGCGCGCACACAGGCGTCGGTGTGTTGGCAGTCACAGCAGGGAGGAGTGCTGAATGTCAGAAGTTTAGAGAAAGAGAGAAATTCAGGGACAAATGCGGGGAAGTATAGAGTGAACAGAAATAACATATAGGGGAGAGAGAGAGAAAGGAAGGAAGGAGGAAAAGGAAAAAGGGAAAGAAAAAAGAGAAATAATGGAGAAGGAAAAAGATTAAAAAGGAAAAAGAAAAATTAAAAAGATGAAAAAAGATAAAAAGATGAAAAAAGGTTAAAAGATTTTAAAAGAGTCAAAAAGAAAAAACATTTAAAAAAGACAAAAAAAATTTAAAAAAGAAAGAAGAAAAAAAGATAAAAAATTAAGAAAGCCAGCAATTTTCATGCTGAAAGTCATTTGCTTTTCAGGAAAGCTAGCAGGGGTCTAGGGACAAGCATAGCAACGTTTTTCTGTAGGGTTTCTCTGCCTTCTTTGCCCCACATCACCCAGAAAAACCCCAACACCGTGACCTCCCTGGCACCAACTTGGCCAGGACTCACCTTGTGGACCAGACAAGACACCCAGAGTCATCTGCCGTCGGCTCCTCACCCAAGAGCCACTCAGGCCAGGCGAGAGGGGGACGATGAGCTCCTCTTCTGAACGCTGCCTCACTGCACGCCCGCTTGCCACAGCCCTGCACTGAGATACATGTCAGTGGGTCATTGAGGATTCTTTTTTTCACCTTTTTTTTTTTTTTGGCTTTTTTGCATAACCAGGTCCCAGGAAAGCTGGAGTCATGTAGTGATGACGCAAGAGGCGGTGACACACAGTGGCAGAGCAGGCGGCATCACCGGGAGTCAGGTGGCTCTCACCAGCAACACAGCTGCTTTCAAGCTTCCCGTTAGCATTTACACCAAAAAGGCACGTCAGCCCCAGCAGTGGCAGTGAGGGGGGTGGCCTTCCTGCCGAGCCTGATGTTTAAAAAGCTGTTGTAGGTGTTGAGTCACTCAGAGAGCCAGGCGAGGAGCGCCGTGCCCAGCCGAGAAGAGGGAGGAGGGCACAGCAGCCGAAGGTGGCACTGGGGAGCCCCATGGGCACCCGTGCGATATGGGGAGGAGGAGGAACAGGGCTCAATGGATGCAGCCAGATGAACCTCGCTTAAAATAGAGGCAGACACGGGAAGTCAGTGTGGCACAAATAGGGAGATTCAGGGCTTTGTCCCCTCTGCCTCAAGGCACCCCTGGCAGAGCCCTCCTGTCCTGGTTTGAGCAACACAGGATTAATTTCTCTTTCAGTAGTTTTACTTTCTGGTAAGGTCTCTTCTAATGCTAGGGAAAAGTGCATTTTTAGAAGACTCTAGTGTCTGAATTTGTGAAAATATTGACTTCACAGCCAGCTGTGCTATATGGGTTTCAAGGTCTCAGTGTTTTCAAGTTACGCAGGTGCTGGGGATGAGGAGGAGCGAGACACGGGCCATTGACCCAAGCTGCCAACAGGATTATTTCATATCATCAATGTCACATTCAATATAAATTAGAAAGCTTGCTGAGGAGCTCTCTCTCTCCCTTGCTGGCTGCCACCCTGAGCACTCCTTGCCCCAGTGCCGGAGCCCTGTGCCCTTCCCTTCCTCCCGAAGCCACAGCACTCGCAGGGTCCCACACTGGCTGTCCCTGCTGGGAGTGCACAGCTGATAGAATGGGCTAAGTGTAATCCCTGTATATTTTATATTGGTATTAGGGTCAAAATTAGTTCTTCAGTATTATTAATGTTAATTATTTAGTCTTATTCTATTAAATCTGTTCATATTTCAACCCTTGGGTTTCCTTGTTTTTCCCAATTCCTCCTCCTGGGTGGGGAGGGGTTATCGGGTGAGAGAATAATTGTCTAAACGACAATAAATTGTTGTGGGTTCCTCAAAACATAACACCATCTCCCCGCCAGGCCCCTGCACACAGGAGCCACCATCTCCCACCGCCTCACCCCTTCCTCCATGCTCGCCCACCCCACACGTTTGCCCACCTGGCCTGCAGCAACAAGGAACCCTAGAGAAGGGGCTCTCCCCGCTTCAGGTGCTGCTCACCCTTCTGCCTTAGCCCGCCGGGGCTCCTGGGGTGTCGCGGCTCCATGAAGGCCTCAGCTCCATGGAGGCCTCAGCAAGGCACCTTCCCTCAGGGGAGACATTTTTGACATCCTGACACAGCGCCGTCCGGCTCCTTGGGAACTGAAGATGGTGCCCCAGCTTCCTGGACCCATCTTGTCATTTTCTGTCAGGAGCCGGGGCTGGGATTCGCCTTTAAATCTGATAAAATCAGCTGCACCGGAGCCTCCTGCTGCCCACCCCGTGGGCTGCACCCAGCTGCTGCCGGCCCTGTCAGCCCGCCGGGGGGAAAAGGGGCTCCCCCGCTGAGGCAGCTGAGCCCTCAAGGTATGTGAAAAGCTTTAATATATCATTTTTGGAGCATGTTGGAGTATTTATGGCACTCTTCTTCCCTCATGTAAGAACAAGTTTGCACGGCGGAAAGGCGGCAGCCGAGGAGGCGGTGCCGGGGTCTGGGGCCTGGTGGGAGGCCCTGCAGGCACAGGGATGGCAGCGTGGCTGGGCAGGGGACAGCTTCAAGGGACGGGCTTCCATCCTGAGGGGAAGGTGGAGCCGTTGTTGTGACACTTACTGATGCCTTTTGTGCCTGATCTGGGAGCCACTACATACTTACATGCCATGTAAAATCCTCCAGGAGCTGATCTGTAAGGCCTAGAAATTGTTACCCTTCCAAATGCTGGAACAACTTACTAAGTTTTGTGCAGGACCTCTTAAAATCCTTGTGGAGAATATAAGGAAAAACTGTTATTTGGGGGCAGCAGTCGGTGTGACAGACCTGTGGCTGTGGGCGATGCTGGAGATTGCTGTTACATATGGGATGCGACATTGATTCCTTATCTCCCTCCATGGCTCTCCTGCATATATCTCACTGGGTATATTTTATTATTGATGAGTGAACTATTAGCACACAGCAAAACACTGTGCTAAAGACAGCCACAGTTAATTAATTAATTCTAATCAATTAAATTCTCCCTCTGAATGCTTCAGAATAACATATTGCAGCATCCTTCACTGATGGTTTTTTTCTGTTTTAAGCAGGTGCTATATTTTGTGCTCTACAGCTCACGGGAGGTTTGCTCCTCGGTGGTAGTTTAGAATGAACCACCTTCTTCCCTTGGTGAGGAAATCCAGATATAAAGCAGACAATAGTTTGCTTTTCGCTTTGGATCAAGACTCACCCTGTAATGTGTATCACAAAGAAGGTGTAGATGATGGGCGCAGGAGTGGGATTTCAGGCAAGTCAATGTAGATTGAAATTCCAGATCGATAGAGTGAGGATAATAATTTTTTAGATGGCAGATTTTATAGTGCACATATGGTATGTGCTGCATGTGCCTTGGCTGTGCTAGGATTTTATTTGTACTTTTATGTTCTGTTGTAATACAGTGATGAAACTCTGTTGATACTGGCGTGAAACTTGGTGTGCGTACCCTGAGGACACAAAAACAAGGAACTAGCTCTGCTGAGGACTCACCGCAGTCCAGGAAAGCAGAAATCACCTTTGTGGTCTGCTGCCCTGTTACCTCTTTGTAAACCTGCCAGGAGCCTGTGCCACCTGGTGGACACCCCAGAGGAAACACTGAGCGGCACTGATGTGAAATGAATGTTTGCTGAAAGCACAAATACTGCCCTGGGTCCCAGGTGTCCAACCAAACCCGCTCTGATCCTTTGAGACAGGGTGCAAGAGCAGCGAGGGCTGAACCTCCCAGCTGGAGGGCTGGGAATGGTTTTGGGGACATGCTGGTGTGAACTTTTAAAAGTAGCAGTGTGGAGAAGGTGGCCCCGTATGCTGTCAGGGTGAACTGTTTTGTAGTAAAAATTAACGTGCTTTTTCCCAGGCAAATGTGCCTGGCTGTGTGCACAAGTCTGTGTGGCTACCAAAGTCCTCCAAGCACAGGAAAGGACCGGAGTCTTACCAGGAGTCCTGTGTTGTACGATTGGGTTCGAATCATCCCACTTGCAGGGAAAATTTTTGTTCATTCTGGTTTCATTCATAGCCGTGGGTGTTAGCTTTTACAGAATCTTGCTTTTCAATCTAAGCAGTTAAAATTGCCAGGCTTGTTTGCCTTTTTAACCAATATGAATTAAAATTTGCAAAAGCGTTGAAGGAACCAAGGAACCTAGGTCTTAGTCTTGTGGGTAACGTATTTTAAAGTCTGTCTGGATGTTTAGCTTTATTTTTATTTTTTTTTTAACACTGACTTTCCTTTAGCCTTCAGCAGTAAAATTTCAAACTGAGGGGCACAGGCATTTATATATCTGAAGTGACCATTAAAGGCCTGTCTCCATAAGTTTGGCTTAAGTCTTTTTTCTCTTTTTTTCTTTTTTTTCTGGTTCTGACAGGATTAGTGTGAGCAAGGGAGAGAGCGAATCCTCCCTCCCAGGACAGCAGGCCTGGGAAGGGGCTGAGCTGTAGAGGTCACTCTTCTCCCTCATTGCTCCCAGAAGTGGGAATCAGGATACTATTGATCTCATTTAGCTTTAGATATCTGCAAAAGCAGGGTTTCTACATATGGACTCTAAGATTCCTCTTATAGTGAATGGAGAGAAATAGACTTTTGCAGGGTGTGAGTAATCATCTGACCTATTTTAGGTTATTATCTTGAGAAGAAAAAAAAAACACCTGAGCATCTTTCTCTGCATTGGGCAGAAAGGTAGGGTAAGGCGAGTAGTCTGGATGAGAGCTACAGTGCTACCAGATCGGTCTGTGCTCCCGCTGTAAGACTAGAGCTAGGAGTGCCAGTCAGAAACAGCGTAATCCCTCTTGTGAGCAGGCTGTTACGGATGCGAAACCCCGCAGATATTGCCCCAGAAGATGAAAATAAACCCAGGACTCTCAGCACTTGCGAGGAAGTAATTTGTAGGGTCTGACGATGTAGGCTGTATCCATTGCTATTCTGTTATCACTCACAAAACTTTTTTTTTGCCCTAACCCTCTAAATTGTGATCAATCTTCACAGATTTTTTTCAACACTGTAAGAGAATGCTTCACAGAATCACACTGGCAGGGGTTGGCAGGGACCTCTGGAGATCATCTCCTCCAACCCCCGGCCAGAGCAGGGTCACCCGGAGCAGGTGGCACAGGAACGCGTCCAGGCGGGGTTGGAATGTCTCCAGAGACGGAGACTCCCCCACCTCTCTGGGCAGCCTGGGCCAGGGCTCTGCCGCCCTCACAGCAAAGAAGTTCCTCCTTGTGTTGAGATGGAACTTCCCATGGTCAAGTTTGTGCCCGTTACTCCTTGTCCTGTCGCCGGGCAACACTGAGAAGAGCCTGGCCCCATCCTCCTGACACCCACCCTTTAAGTACTCAAGAGCATGTATTCTTGTGACAAAACCATGAACCTGATCACAGATCAGTGATCACATCCAATTCTTTTTTTTTTTTTAATTGCAACAACACACCAGCATCGCCTCAAATAATTGATAGTATGTAGCAGCCCCACACACTCAACCCAAGCATGAACCAGTGTAGGTGCTGAATGCTCCCTCCTGCACTGCTGGGTACGTAACGTATATCATGTCACTTCTTTTAAACATAACTATTGCAGATGAATTTTACTGTGCAGTTCCCAAGGCAGCATCCCATTCACAAGCGGGTTTTCCTGAAATAGCCTGTCATGAGAATCTGGTGCCCTCCCATCCCCGTTCTCCTCTGTGGGCTGGGTTCCCCAGCAGGCTTCGTTCTTCATTGTGCAATGTGATGTGCTGCGGTGGTCCAGGCAGAAAACACCACAGGGACAGGACTGCCGGCCCACCAGGGAGCTGTGCCAAAAGGGGAACGAGGGCACAAGGCATCTGCACCAGGACTTATTAATGAGCAGTGGCTGCTGCATGTGGATGTAGTTCAAAGCAGAGTGGAATTGAAAATTAATACTTCAGCCAGGCTTGACAGACCAAACAATATTAATTTTAACCATGCTCAGAATAAAATATTTTGCTTCATTTTTTCCACTGGGAAATAATGCTGTGGGGTTGGGGTTTTTTTGTCTGGCAAAATAGAAATATTCCCTCAGAAAATGCTGATGTTGCAAGACCTCTTTTTTTTATCTATGAAAAATGAGATTCTGACACAAAGATCATTACTATCCCTAGAAGTTAGAGCCAAAATGCTACATGTTTTAAAGCGGATTGTTAGTTATGAAAAGAGATACCATTTTTAAGGAAATGTATAGTGAACAGGGATTAGCCCATCTCATCAGGTTGTAAAAGCAGGCAGTGTTTTTCTAGCTGGTCACCTACATTTCATATTTTTAGAGATCAGGTAATTTCATCCTATGGCTTCTCTGTCGCAGTTTGTTGTGCACTGTGAGCATGAAAAAAAATGTGAGAAGTGTTTTGTTCAAACCGTGTTTTCCAGAGAGATGTATGTTTTCATCAAGTAGAAGTTTTCCACAGCAAATACCAATCTTCTTTTATTTCTTCTCCCTCTCCCCAGCAGTTTTCAGCTTGGACAATGAAAACATTGCAGCCAAAAGGTCCCCAAACAGTTTTTACTTTTCAGACATGTACTTTTAAGAATGCCTCCAAACGTTGCAAAGAAAAACTTCTCAAAAAATCCCAAACCTTTTTCTGTTTTCTGTTGTCAAAATCATTGCCAGGAACAGGAAATTTATAAACAGCTCTAAATACATAGTCATGGGACTGCCAGTTTTTTTGCTGCAAGGACAACATCTGCCCAGCTTCCCTGGGGGCTCTTTTGTGGCTCCCAGACAGGCTGTTCCTCTCTGTCTCTCTTCCTAACTCAAGGTAGAGCTGAGCACACTTAGTGCTGTTACCAGAATAGCAGGAAACCTGCAAATGTCTCACCTTTCCTGGTGAGATGCTGTATCGGAACCTCATCTTCAAAACCTCACCTCGCCCATGTACCCACATGAGCAACCACAGAGTGTTCCTCCTTTGCTCTCAAGACTGTGGCCTCACCTCCCTTCTGGCTTCTTTGCACTTTTCCCCTGAACCCCAACAAACAAATCACTGCTTTGCCACCACCTTTATTCCAGTTGAGCTGGGCTTTACCTGGAGGGATATTTTACTGACTTCAAGAGGAATTACTTGCATGCTGGCAGCAGAGAGGGAAGGGGAGTAGAAAGTGCCACAACAGCATTTTTAGGGGATAGCTGCCTTCAGTGGTCATTCACCCCAGCTACCAAGAGGAACAGACCCTGTCTATAGCTCCCCATCCCATTCTGCTAATTACTGCAGGAACTTAACAAAGAGACACTAGACATTTTAGCCTAAATGAAGTAAAAACCCTCAAATAAGAGTAGTAAGTTCTGGAACTCACAGCCACGTGAAATAAGGAAACTCACTCAGAACTGGAGAAAGTTGGATGGTGATTTGGATTTGGAATGCAGGGATGATAACGCTTAGCTGGGTTCTCACTGCTCTGATCTTGGCGGTTTGGGGCATTGGGATGGATTTTGCTTCTATCACTGCAGTCCTGCGCGTTTGGTGAAAGATTTTGGCAGGACTCATCCCTGGGAAATAGTTGGCCCGAGGGGCTGGAAACCTCCTTGGTCCCTTCTGTCATGCCTGAGCCATTGTTTAAGAGTTGGCAGGAGCTTCTGGTATTAAAACACTCTGACATCTCTAGTGTCAGCCCTGTCACTCTGGCGTCAGGGTGTGCAGGCATTTTACCATTTCGTTGCTAGGCTAAAGGACAATACTATCCAAACAACTCAAAATGAAATGGGGGCAACACAAGAGGCATGTGGTTTTCTGACTGCAGCAGGCAGCTCTTGGAGCGAGGCAGAGCACATGGAAGATTTTTCACGGGATAATTCATACCCACAGGACACCCAAAGGGTCCCCTTCACCATTTCCCAGCAGAGAGGATTTTGTGGACTTGGTGAGACAAGAGCGAAGATTGCAAACCAGAGGGAGAGGAACTGTAGCTGCTTCATATGGGGGCTGTGTGTCAAACCCAAGCGTCATCAGAAAGATTGCACTCTTCCTTTTCTTATTCTCTTCTTCCATCCCCCCTGTACCTGTCCTCACCTTCTTGGCTTTCACAGATGCAGACCACACTTTCTGCTCAGCAGAAATGCACTCATTACTCTATGCTCCGGTAGCGACCTGAGGCTGAACTGAGAATCTACTCCTTTTGTGTACAGATGTCTACTGAGATAGAGTCACATTCTCAAAAACCTGCTTAAGGGTAGATGTTTAAAAGAACAGATACTTTAAGATCCTCTTGATGTGGGAGCCGAGGCCTGAAGTTTCATTTATGGTTCTGCAATTCTCCCCTTGAAGTCAAAGCCTGAAATTATAGCATCCCATCTAAATAAATTAGCATTTCTGTGTCACGGAATCACGGAATTTTTCAGAGTTGGAGGGGACCTCTATATATCATCTCGTCCCACTCCCCTGCTGAAGCAGGATTGCCCAGAGCACATCAGTCAGGGCTGCATCCAGGCGGGTCTTAAAAGTCTCCAGAGAAGGGACTCCACACCCTCCCTGGGCAGCCTGTTCCAGGGCTCTGTCACCCTCACGCGAAAGAAGTTTTTTCTCATATTTGATCATTACCAAAGTTTGTAGATGTGCGTGCTCATGCTGACATGGAGTAGGAATTTCGTTGCATGCTTTATGGCCAGCAAAAATGAGAACCATCAGAATGGCTGCATGGAGAATGATCAAAGATCCTAGGCAAGGGAGTTTGATGATAAACATCCAAACATTAGGATTTGTGACACTTCTTACTAGGGGAAAATAAAAGCAGGCATTCGTTGTAGTAGCTCTATATATGTGGGATATACATATACTTCAAAACTGCACAAATGAGACTAAACAAGAATGGGGCAGGGAAAAAAACACAGAGGAAGCAGTCATTCAGGGTCACATACCAGGATTAAAACAACTGCAGCATAAACCAGTCTTTGACTTCCTTTTCTCTCTAATAGCAAAGGCTAGATTTTCAAAGGAAGCCAACTGCCAAAATGAAATTCATAAACTTTTTGTTCGTGACAAAGAAAACTTGTGAGTGTGGGTGGAGAGCTGTTCTGCAAACCTTTTCCCTGTGTTTGTGGCTGAGAGCGTTGCTGTTCCGAAAACTGGCCCCATCTGTGTAGGAGGCAGTGTACAAAAAGCTGGCCCCGAGCACTTCCAATAAGACAGCTTTATGGGAGAAAGGATGCTGCTGTGGGGAAGGTAGAAACCTGGCATGTAGTAATTTCGTTGTGATCTAGATCAAGTAACTTAGTCTCTGTTTGACTTAGTGCCTGGCTTACTATTGTTTGATTGACCCGATTTCTCAGAATCTCTACCTGCTGCCTTGCGTATTTAGATTCATGAAACTGCAATAAAAATAAAAACAATAAGCTTGTAGACAGTAAGTATACTTGTTCTGTTCCTTGAGAAATACAGCTCCCACAGCCTGATGTTTGGGCACATACACAGTACAGTACTGGAGCCTATAAAAGAAGAATCTGGGTGGATAAGAGGATTTTATGGTTACTTTGTGGGTTTTTTAAATGAAAATCATATAAATACTATTCCAAATCAGTGATATTTCCCCATGGTTCACTTAAATCTTTCCCGCACTTCTCATTCAAATAGCCTATCGAAATTCTTGATTATTTTTCTACATTGCTGGGATGTTAGTGCTACAACACAGGGGCCAAATTCTGCTTCCACTTGCAGCAAAAAAGCATTAAGATCTGCTCAACATTTTGAGCTAACTGGAAAGTGGGGACCTGAGCCTGGAGCTCTGACTGCTCTCTCAGCATAGTGGGTGACTGCATGAATATCCTTGATGTAAGTTCACAAGCTAGTGCCAGCATTTGTCCACTTCTAAAAGGGGGTTTATATCATTTAGCGATTCTTTTAAATGCTAAGCAGCTGAGTTTACCCTCTTGTATATTTTACTGCCACGTCACCAATGATTGTATTTGAAATATGCTGCCCCATTCTGTGCAGCATATCAATAAACAGGAAATACAGACTTATTACTTGCATCAGGGCACTTTACTAATCAGTTCATGCAGCTCAATAAAGTATCTAGGGTTTTAAAATACAAATAGGATGGGGAAGGGAAGGGTATGTGTGGGGAAACAAATGGGCTTTCTCATAAAAATTAAATCACAGGCACCGGGGAGAGCCCCGGAGTTCACATCCACTATAGTTATGAGGTGGAACTAGAGGTTTTCACTTTGGGTGGATGTTAACTAGTCTGTAATCAGCGCAAACAAAGTATCATCTTTGTTATTGTGTACATGAAAACACAGACCTGCACATGAGTGTCCTTGTGTTTATGTGTATATAGGCACACACACAAAACCTCCTCTACACATGCCAGGGCATAAACATGCCTGACAATTTCTGCGCACGCACGAAGTGCCACAGTTATTCTGCAGTTCGAAGGGCCAAAACCAAAGTGCAGAAAGGGAAAATGAAGATTAGACTTGTTCTAACTCTAAGTCACATTGTCCTTTGGAAAGCGTTCAAGAGGAACATTTACATCCTCCTTCCATTGACTCGCTGGGAAGAATGACCTCCAGAAATTCCCGTCACTTAATTCCCTCTTCATTTGAACTCTACCTATGAAATCTGTTTTCCCTTACACGGGTGTTCTAGAGTCTGCGACTGTGCTAAGGCATCCTGATCCCAGTGACGGAGGGAGAGCTATGGAAGCTGTGTCCTTCTCCATCAGCATGAGCTCCCGTTTCCATCTTGTCGAGCTGGCTTTCTCTGTCCTCTTCTGGGCTCTGACCCTGCGTGGAGGAAGGCAAAATAGGTGGGGTTTGGAAAGCAACTGGTGCCCCTTTGGGGAGCATGGCCTTTACTTGCTCTACTGCCAGCATACACAGAAGTAAGGTCACAAACCCCCAGCGAAATCACAGTGAAAAGTGCAGGAGTTCTTGATTAGGGGAAGCCACAATCAAGTAGGGTAATTGATTTAGAAAACCTAATTAAGAAAACCTAGAGGGGAGAATTCTGTTCATTTCTAAAGTCACATTAAAGGAGACAAAACAGGTGATTTTACATGAAATGGAGGATTAAAGATGGCAAAGTAGAATTTAATATCACCTTTCAAATGTGCTTCCTATTGCCCATACTTGCCTCAGAATATAATCTGAAATTTTCACTGTCCCAGTGTCTTAACTGCCCTTTGTTAAATTCCTCTCTGTAGATTATTCCGAGTTTTTTGTATTCTATCACAAAAAGACTTCCTTACCTCCCCCTTTCTGTATCTGAGCCCATGTAATTATTGCTGCTCCTAGTTAGTAACTTCTCTGACCATTCTTCACCTTTGCTATATCTTTGCAGCTCCTCCCAGTGTAAATTTATTTGCGAATACACCAAAAAAAAGCACTGGAGGTGTTAAAACAGGCTGCCCTAAATATCAGGTCTTGGGCTTCCGTACAGTTTCTTTCTCTTTGCTGATTTTTTTGCTGCTTTACACTTGGGAAAATGGATGCTGTACTAGGTGAACTATAGCGTGATTCAATATCTATCTTCTCTTCCTGTGTCTGTTTTTTAACCCATTTACAGTCCATAAAACACTTTTTCCATCCTTGTTTCTGTTCATATCAGTCAAAGCAGGAACACACAAAACATCCGCTTTCCCCTTTTCCACTGATTGTATGATATGGTTTACCTTTTATTAATCATTGCAATTTTTTCCGTATCGGTACTTTTAATTTGCTTTGTTAAAAGTCTTTGATTATCTACTGGTTAAATTTTCTATTAAAATGGCTGGAGCAAGACGGCGTATTTTGTAATTCCCTTATTTATTGCCACAAAGGTCTTGCGGGGTTGTTTTTTTTTTTGAAGGTATGGCTTGCATAGGTGTAAAAAAGATCACTTTATCCTTTTCAGCATAGCATCTGTGTAATATAAGCACCGGCACAAAAGTGGGACTAAAATGTCCGGTTTGTGAAACCTTGACACAATTTATTGTACACAGATTTGGAAGCAGGCTGGTGAAAACTCTAACATAATCAAATAGTGATGCTGTTGCAAATATTACACTTAAACCTGGTGTCAGAGTTGATAAAGGACCAAGTTTGTGATCCTTGCTTTAAAGTTAGGCCAGTTTGTTTATTAATCTTTGCTCTGGAAGGAGAAAGCAACACTGCTGCTTCTCAGGCTGGGAATTGGAGCCCGCCCCTGCTGGTGTTTCCCATGTGGGTACTCCCGTGCTTCTCACTCGCAAATAGAACCCTTACTTTCTGTGAGATTTGCTACAGTGGAACATACTGCCTTAAAACTGCAAATGAGTAGGGCATTGCCGTGTAACAATGCAGCACATTCACAAAGGATTGTGTTAACTGTGGATTTCTGGAAAGCACTGCTCCGGGGAACAAAAAAGGCAGAGAGATACCTAAGAGGCAGAGATGGATGTCCACGTACTTCTCCATGCCTAGACGGGATTTCCTATTTGCTTTAGGTCCAAGGCTCTTGACAGTTTCTCATTCCAGCCTGTTTCCCTAAATTCACTGACGCATGGCCAAAATCAATTTAAGTTTGTGCGGGATGACACGGTACACTGATGCTGTAGGTCTGGGGAGGGAGCTGGTTCTCCGTCGCCTGTTACACCACATCCCTATTTACATCATGCCAAAGGATGTGGCAACTGCTACATCTCTGACATGACCGTGCTTTACACCCACATTATACTCATTTGCCCCGGGAGTAAATGACTTGAGTTGGATGGAAATTTTCCTACAGAAGAGTTTTCCATCCGAAAGTGCTGATTAGACTGAATTGAAATGTTCCGTGGAAAGGTTTTGATTCCGTCAAAGCTTTCAGTGGAAACAAAGCAAGCCTTGGCCAGGCTGTCTGATGGGCGAGCCTGCCTCCACTCCTGCCAGCTCACCCATCTGCCTTCATGTCCCTGGACTTTCTGGCTCTGTGGCTACAAGCTTTCCCGGCTGAGTGGCTCATGGAGGCCAAGACACCAGTTAGGTACCAGTTTCACAGCTCTGTCTCTGGATGGGGACAGCTCTGTGACCAGACACTCTCTGACTCCCGGAGCTGGACATTTTATTTTTAAAGTCTCTTTTGATTCCTTCGTCATGATTTTTCATCCCACTGAAATTGTCCATGTTTTATTTTGCCATTCAGTTCAGAGTGATTGTTATTATAGTTGTCAGTAGGGCATGTCCTAGGTGGTGTCCGTTCATCCGTGTTGGTAACATGATTTCCAGCTCCAGGAGCAAGCTCTGAAAATAAAGCGGGGTGGGGGCGTGTGCGTGTGATTTTTTCGACATTTCACCCTGCCTGCTCACAACTGCCACCTACAGTATGTCCCCTAGTGCTTTGGTCCCTTCTGTCCTTCCTGCATAACCCTGCTCCATACTTCTGCTCTGTTGTCAGTGGAAGTTCAGACGTGCACAGGGAGGTTGGTGCTTCTCATCCTGAGGGGGAGAAATATTTGAACCTCACCACAATGCTGGGAAGACTTTAGGATGCTTTGCAAGGAGCACAGCCAAGCTCTGAATGACGGGAGTGTTTGGAAGGACAGAAGACAACCCATTGATTAGTTTATTGGAAGAATGGTGTGAGTAATAGCAGTAGTGCAGCTGCTGGGCCTGCAGCGGGTGGTTTCGTTCCGGAGAAGCAATCGCTGCGCAGCACCGCACAAGCTGAGGTCCCTCGAGGACCGAGGTGCAGAGGGGCTCTGCTGGAGGGTAGGACCTTACAGGGGATGTGCTCAGGCTTTGATCTGTGATGGGAAGCACATATGAAGAGCCCTCCGGCCCATGAAGGTCAGAACACAAGTTCCTTCAGCCGCAGCAGCGCTCTCTGCACTGCGCTTTGCCGGTGGAAGGAAACTGCTCTCATTTCTCTGCTGGCTCCGTCGTCCTTCCCGGGGACTGCTGCCCTCACTGGCCTCTGCACCGCTGGGATGTGCTGAATGTACCTACAGAGAGTGTCCGGACAACCCTATATTTTACCCTCTTTCAACATTTCTGTTCAAATGCCATTTTAGGTTTTAAAGATTCTTTCTGGTGCTGTTTTTTCTTTTGCTGCCCAGACAATGTAGCAGACAGCCTAACGCCCCAGCCAGGCTACAAAAGAAGAAAAGCAGTCCCTTACAGCAACAGCAAAAACAAACTGGTTGGTTACTTAATAGATTAATTTAATAGTAAAATATATTTACCGAAGGAGCTGGATATTTAACCTTTCAACACGCAGTTACTCAGGACCATGATTTCTTTGCTCAGTGAGAGGCTGCTTCACCCTGCCCCACAGCTACAAGTGGAAGCACGGGCTGGAGGTCACAGACAGGGAGGGCTCGGGAGCTGAGGAGACAGGGAGGATGGGACATAAGGCGACCTCAGATCAAGACCCAAATCGCTGTCTACCTGCAAGTCCTCCAGGCTTTATGAACAAGGCTCTGAAACAGCCATCTTACCAAAGCAGAGGACTTGAAGAGGCAGTGGGAACCCCAGCCACCGTACCCTGATCTGCCTGTGTGCAAATGCAGAGCAACATCTCACATCAACCAAAGCTGATCGCTTAAGGCCACAAAAACCGACACAGGGTGGTTAGGGACAAAAATAGCCTCTCTTTGTGACATGGTGTGTATCTGATGCCTCTCTGCACCTCCTTGCTCCCTGCAGGGCCTGACTCCGGCTGGTCGGGCGGGCAGAGTCCCGGTCCCTGTCCTCACACCACAGGTATGCTCCTGTCCTCAGATGGGATCATTTGAGGTCAGAAGAGATGAGCGATGCTGAATTCCTACTGCTCCCCAACAGCCTCTCAGCCAGTATGAGCACCTCTCTTATTTCCCAAGATTTCTGTTGCTGATCAAAAAAACCACTTGTGAAGACATGTTTAGTTTCCTCTGCCAGCACAGAGAGTTCGATCTGCCAGGCAAAACCAAGGTAACATTGAAAAAACTAGAGACAAAAGAAGAAAAGGTCTGTTGGCTCAGTCCAAGTCTCACCTGCTCTACCAGATTTCTTGGTGGCAAAATAAGTCATTTCATCCTGCTGTGAAAAGAGAGTTTCTGTTCCTCAGGACTTGGATACCTGTTAATACCTAAACCAGCCCCATCACTTGCACTCCTCTTGTCAGTGAAGAACATCTAATTTTGCACCTTCCAGTGCCTAGCACATCCTTTGTTCTTCATGTGCAATGGGGTGATGGTAAAAGCCTCTACAATAAGACTTGGCTATTTCTGGGCCACTGCTGAGTGAGTATATCGATGCGTGTGACGGCACTCACTGTGCTGGGGCATCATTTGGCTTGTTCAGCTTCTCTGAATCATGAAGGCCTTTGAACATAAAAAGAAGACATCATCTGGAGATGAAAGCATGAAAACAGGCAAAGGTGGATGGGAGCTTTTCTTCCAGGCCCCTGTACAACCACTGACAAGTCATATCCTTCCCTTGTCTCACTTCCCCCTGCTGTAATTAGAAACAAGCTGATCTCTCATGGAGGGAGAGAAAGAGGCAGTGCAGATTCACATGACTTTTATGAAGAAATCTGTGATTTCGAGGTGTCTTTTATCAGGGCAGGACCAAAGCATTCTGTGACTTCATGGTTGCCAGACATTCCGTAACGAGGGTGACAAGGGTGAGTAGGTCTGTGCCCTGCCCTTGCAGTGTCTCCGAGTTGCCAACAGCTGGAGCCATCCAGCAGGACAGAGATCTTGACAATGCAAAGCTGCCCTTTGCCCAGCCAGGGAGCAGGTCTGGGTGCTGCAGTAGCTCATCGCAGCAAGGGCTGCGTGGACGCAGCTGCCGTGGAGCATCCAGTGCTCTTCCCTCGGGCTGGTCCCCTCTCTCTGCCTAGTGCGTTAGTTCTGCCTTCTTTGCTATGTGGAAATACCAAAGGCCCAGAAAGCAACCAAAACTGAGCAGCTTCACTGCTGACCTGGCTCATGGGAGAGGGGACAGCCCAGCGGCAGGAGCCCCCCCTGACAGCGCTGAGCCATGCCCTGAGGAACCTCACAGGCAGCACTTCATGGGGAGAGAGGGGAAAATATCCCATGCTAGCTTTGAAAATATATTTTTGCTTTAGTTCAGTAAATTACTTTGGGGTATGATACAAAGGTCAGTGAGCACAGAGCTGTGTTAGTCACGTAGTTGCTGTGCTGCTGAACAAAATGAAAGTGCCTAGATAGCTGAAAGAGACAGAAGGGTCAGTATGTGCTTGTGATATCGCAGTGCAATTGATAAATAGGCATGTATTTGTGATAAGATAGGCTTATTGGTGATAAGATAGGTTGGAATGTGATAGATCTGCATTGGTGATATGACGGAGTGTTACATAGTGTTGATCAGACGTGATTACCAATACTTTATCGTGTCTTGCATTATCACTGCGGGTGCTTAGTTAGAAGATGAAGTTCATCTTTTTCCTTGCAAGATGGAGAGTTGCAAGAATCAGAAGAGCTTTAAAGATTCATGTAAAACAGAGGGAAATGGGGCAAGTGGAGCGAAGGAGAGAAGGAGAGGTCAGCAAGGAAAGAGAAGATTAGGGCAGTTTATGGGAGAGCAGAAGCAGCCGTAGAGCACTGAGCTCTGAGTCTGTGCTCACTACAGCCTGTGCCTTTATCTCATCAGTGACACAGCTCTTGCTTGAACACCCAGTGCCTCTGGGACCAGTCAGCGAAAGGACTGAAAGGTCCAGCAAAGTGTTTCAATACTCAGACCTGCCAGCAGGGAGCAAGGAGAGAGGACAGAGCTGAATATATCCATGCTGTGGATGGGGAAGAAGAGAGGCTGTCCCGGCCCGCAGGGCCATTGCACTGGGGGACCCAGAGATGTGTCTTACTGAGGGGGCTGAGCCCCTTCTGTGGTTGCAGATTGGGGATGCCCAGGAGGGAGGCAGTGCCTGCAGTCAAAGGAAATTCCCCCCGCGGGTGACTGTCAGGCTTTGCACATGCCAAAAGCAGGACTCACAGAGACACATGAGTCACAGTGTCTTGTGACTTTGGGTCCTGGTTTTCTCACTCCCTTTTTCCCCCACAGTAACTCATGACATTTTGAGATGCTCTTGGAACAGCCGGAGCAACATCCACAGCCTAGATGGCTTTCCAGAGGACAAGCCCCTGCCCCTTATTCTTGTGGCATGGTCTCAAGGGATTTCCATTCTGTCTGTGGGGTGTGTGCACCAACACTCACTTCAAATGGTCTCCAACTAAACCAGAAGCTCCTCTGGGGTTATGACTTTGCTGGTACTTTCCTTCCTCATTTGAAAAAATCCCAGCAACCAGTTAGATGAAAATTTAACATGACAAATCATTTCAAACCAGAAAATGGATTTGTTTTGAAAGAAAAGCCTAAACAAAATGTTTTGGCAGTGGTTTTCAAGCAGAAAGCACATTGAACCTTCTCTTTTCCAGCAAAATATCTGCTTTCTCTGGGAGGAAAACATGACACAGGAGATAATTTTTTTCCTGTCTGCCACTAACTCACTGAACAAACAGGAACGAGCTACTTTCTCCTCTGATACCTCTATTTTCCCCTCTACTGGTAGGGATAATATGTCTGTAGTTCTCAAGCATACAGGACAAGCTCATGGGACTGAGAGAGAGAAAGAGAGAAAATGCTTTGGTGCATAAATATTGCTGGAGTCTGCAGTCTAAACAAGGAGAGGAGAAGACTTGTTTTTCGTCAGACCGAGGTTCTCCAAGTGCTTGAACAGGCTGTACCGAGAGGGTAATTTAGGCCTCATACCTGAATGCTCCCCAGGAACCGTTATCTTCAGATCAAATCCACCTCCCATTAAGGTTTTAGATAAGGGTTGTGCCCTGGCCTGGGCTGTAGCTGTTTATTTTACCTCCAGGACAAGGTACTCTGTGTGAGCTACTGGTGGCTCACACTGCTTTTGGGGTACCAGATGATGGTGAGAGATAAGCTTTTCTATTCACTGTATCTCAGGGCTCTGATCTTCTGCTTCCCCCACTTCCCCAGCCTTCACAGCCACTCTGCTCTCTGCAGCAGTGCAGACCGCAGTCCTCCCAACACGGGTAATCCACGGCATCCGGGGGCAAGAGTGGACCAGTGCAAGCCTTAATAGGTGGGTTTCCACAGTGGGCTCAGCTGAGCGGCCATATATGCCATTCGCTGCAAGAAAGGTGCCAGAAAGCTCCAGCTCTGCAGTGAAGCCAGGCCAAGGGTGACCAGGTTGGTGTCTCTGCAGGGTTATGGAGAGCATCAAGGAAGGAAACCCTGGCCTACTGGAGGGAAATGACAATTATTTTCTTGCCAGCTTGAAGCAGTTGCAAATATTTGCGATAGTTCAATAGCCTGAGCCATAGATATGTTAAAAAATATAGAATAGTTTATTTACAGGGTGACCAGTTTTTGGGCCTGGAAAGCAAAATGCTCATTTCAGTAGCACAAGAGGGGCCAGATGGGATCCAGGAGGTGAGCAATGGGTCCTGGGAGGTTAGTTGTTTCAGGAGCCATAACCAGCTTGGAGGGCTGTGGCAGTGCAGGGGGTTGTACCCCATGCTCTGTGCTGAATAGGCACGTGGCAGTGTCCCGGGGCCAGGGTGCGTGGAGGACAAAACGGTGGCACCGTGCGATTCTGCCCACCTGCTCCTCCCCGTCTCTGCTGGGAGCCAGCAGCACACCCGCTGCTTCTTGCCCTAAGCCGAGGGGAAGGGGACTTGATGGCACCCTTTCCTGTGTCACACCCCATGCAAACCTCCCCAGAAATGTGTACTTGATGGTTTCCTGTGAAATAATTGTTTTTTAAGGGATCTGGAAAAATCCGTGTCTGCTGGAGCCAACACAGTTCATCCTTAGTGAGCCCGGTAGACATTAAGCTCTGAGGTCCTGGGATAGCTTTGGAAGTGGGCAAGAAGTAACTATAACACTGTCTGTATTGTCCTGTGCTGGGTCAGGCTGGAGGTGTAAATCATGGATGGCTCTTTGGAGACACAGCTGAGTGCCCTTGTCTGCTGTGATAGCGTCATCTCCCAGGTTCTTAGTTCTGGACTACTTGAGAAATAAAACCAGTGTATAAGAGATTAAAACAAAAATTCACAGTCTTTCCAGGTCCCATGCAGGAAGGGTGTGTGTTCAGGAGCAGAGAAGGGAACTCAGGGAAGAGTTGCTTTTGACTTGTCCTCTGTCTCTGGCCCATTTTCTGTCTTGGTAGCAATACTGTAGTAGTAGGAGCGGATTATGGTTTCCACAGAAGAAAATCCTGGACGCTCTTCCCATCTGCAAGGGCAGAAAGTTACAAATAGAGTCAACAGAAAGGACAAAAGTGGACTGATGCAACAAGAAAATACCAAGCACAGGAGAACCTGGGGAAGAACAGCAGCCTGTTTGTACCAGGGCTTAGGAGGGCCGCTGAAACTTTTCTGGGATGAAGAGGGGCAAAGACACAGGGCTGGTACAGGCAAATGGAGGGACATGGTAAAGAAGATAGAGAAATAGGTGCATCATTCATCCTGGACTGGGGAATGAGACCAAGGCAGGAGACACCATTTGCTTTGTGTTGCCACCATCCAGACAATGTGTGCGGTTCTGATGGACCTGCCGCCCAGCAAAGGGTTGAGACAGTAAAAGCCTTACCTGTAGGTCCAGCATTGCTGCATGAGGGCGTACATCTCTGCCGGGCAGTCCGTGGGGCAGTCCATGCGCTTCCCTTGCTCTATGAAGCTGATGACCTCTGGGCCTTTCATTTTCTAGGACAGGATCAAGCGGGAAAATGCTTTAATGTTTTTTTGAGCTGGCAACAGGATTAGAAGAGACAGATTAGAGCTGGGCCTGGGGTAACGCTTTGGATCCATGCACCACATCCCATACAGTCACTGTTTTCAACATCGGCACCCGGGGTCTCCCGTTGTGGCCAGCCCAGCCTGCAGCCCCCATCCCAGAGCAGTGGCTGAGCAACTCATTTTTCAGCTCTGCAAGTGAGCAGAAGGATCAAAGAGATGTGCTTTGATTCAAACCCAGATTAATTTGTTTTGTTTTCTCTTTCTTCTCCCTTAAACGAACACAAAGCTGCAGGATCCGAACAATCTAATTTGTGCCTTTTGTAAAGTGGAAGTGAGCCTGTCTCCTTTTCCCCTCTGTTCAACAGTGGGAAGAGCACCCACTCATGGAAACAGAAATTGTAGTCTCAGTGTGTGTCAGCCTGTTACAGAGCAGGAGACTCGACTGTGGCACCCATCTGTGATGGACCCAGCTCTGCCTTACCTTGTACGGTTTCTGCCCGTAGCTGAAGGCCTCCCACATGGTCACGCCGTAGCTCCATACATCACTCTTGCTGGAGAACTTGTGATAGAGGATGCACTCGGGGGCATACCATTTCAAGGGCCACTTCCCTGCTGTCCTGGCCTGTAGCAAAGCAAAGAGGAATATTTCCACCGAGACACAGACTGCTCTGAGCTAAACCGGAATTCTGCTTTGCTAAATGTTTGTGTCACATGCAATCCCACGCTGCTGAAAAAATCCCCTTGCCCTGGGCTGGGAGCTCAAGGCCCTTAGCCCTAAGCCCTGAGCCCCAAACCCTGGCCCAGGCCCTGCTGTCGCGCTGGCCCTGCTCAGCCATCCCTGGGTGCAGGACACTGTTCTGCGGTGCCACCCCCCTCCCACAGCCCAGCCCCAGGGCTCGGTGCGGTCATGCACTGGTGCACACTGCTGGGAAGATGAGCCCTGGCTCGCTCTTCATCACCTTCTTTCCCCTGCTCTCTGCTCTGGCTCCTCTCCTGGCTCCTCTCTCCTGTCATCCCACTGCACCACATCCCCCTCGCTGCCTCTGCATCCATCTGAATTTCCTCCTTGCCACGCGGAGCTTTGCAAAGCACCTTTTAATGTCACAGCAGTGAGACCAGCCAGAGCGTGATGTGGTCATCCAGCAGGGCTCCTGGGAAGACTCCAGACCCCCTGCCTTTGGGGTCTCAGCCCCCCAGTTAGGCAGGCTCCTGATAGCTATCTGGATCCTTCACTGTGCTTATGCTTACCTTGTAGTAGCTGTCATCAGCTCCAAGAGCCTTGGAGAGTCCAAAGTCACTGATCTTGGCATAATGCTGGTTGACCAACAGGACATTTCTGGCTGCCAGGTCCCTGTGGACAAAGTTTTTTTCCTCCAAGTACTTCATCCCCATGGATACTTGGTGCATCAGCTCCACAATATTGCTGACTGTAATCTCGTCTCTGGGGAAGATGAAAGGACAATATAGTAATAAAGGACTTGCCGTTACTCTGTACACCACGGTCCCCTCCAAGTTTTCTAGCTCCAAGGGAGAATAAACATGGACATGTCTGCTCCAGAAGCATCAGTCCTTATATCACATGAAAAGACATCTCTTTCTGCTGTTATCACCTTCCCTCCCTCTGCTGTTATCACCAGCCTACAAAGCCAGGCTCCCCTGGCAGCAGAGAGTTTGATGACAAGTGCAGAAAATCGGCCAGCCGTGTTTTATTTGGTACTCACTTCTTGGAAGCCAAGAACTTGTTGAGGGGCCCTCCAGAAGCCATCTCCATCACGAGCATCAGGGACTCGGCCTCACAGACCCCAATCATGCGGACAATGTAGGGGTTGTCCAGCTGATGCATGATCTGGGCTTCCTTCATCATTTCATCCTTCACTGTTCTCTCGTTGTTGCTCTTCAGCACCTTTATGGCCACATCAATCTGCTTCCTGCACAGAGCGCAAGAGGAACACACATGGGATGCATGAAACAGCAGCTGGACTCATGTATCACAGCCAGGAATGCAAACCAATCCTCACGTGATACTGTTTGATCTCTGAACCGCACTCTCAGAAGCCTGTTTTGGTGGAGCCCTGCACAACACTGGTATCCCAGGCCTGCTAGAAGGCCAAAGAGAAAAGGATCACCTCACCCTTATAAGTGTGGGCCAGTATTTGCCATCTGTAGATCTGAAGGCGCATCACCCCGCACACTGAGATCTGCAACACCATTGCCATTTTTCAAGGGGGAAACTCAGGCACAAAGTGCGCAAGGGCCATCTTTGTAGACTCATAGACAGCCAGCAACAGAGCCAAGGATCGCACATCTCCTCATTCTCACTCCTTCACCCTGACATGGACAAAGATGACCTCAGAAGCATGGACTTGCTCTTCTGAGCCTTCAGAAGTGGCAGTCTTACGCCCAGGAGCATGCAGTGCAGATTACACTCTCAGGACAACAAGGCTGTCACTGAAAGTCTGTGGAAAGTCATCACAGACCTTCCAGAGTATCTCTTATACCTCCACCCCATTCTCCCTTTAGGGTCCATCTCTCTAGAAACAGGATAGCTGGGGACACCTCTGAGCTCAGCCTGGAGCACCCTCCTCCTGCTTCCTCAGCATCCTTCAGGGCGACACTCACTTTCTCATTTTGTAGACTCCTTTCTTGACGCAGCCAAAGTTCCCTGCCCCCAGTTCCATTTCATCAATCATCAGGTGGTCCCTCTTCAGGAAAAGCTTCTTATCCTTCAGTTCCTCAGGGTCACTGTATGGACTCTCGTAGACACTGGTGTCCATGGGGAGCAGGCGTGACTTCCCTGCACCTTCCCGAGAGATACAGGTTTTTATAGCTGTAAACATCATATCCTTCCCCATGCCTCTCTCCCTCACTGGTTGAGAAGGTTTTCTCTAGACTCTTGGCCAATTCTCCTTCAAGCAGCAGCATTCAAGCCTCCCTCCTGGGCATCTCCCTCCTTTTCACAACCCATGGCCTCTCCTAGTTACAGCTGCTGAAGGAGCCAGGATGGGGAGAGGTGTCTGAGCATTCCCACTCCATGTTATCTGACCCCGGAGGACCTGGGCACGCGCATGACTTCCCCCCACTGAAACATAACTGAATACACTGAGATTTAGTAGCTAGGATGGAAGATGGGGAATAGGACAGGGCTTGATTTACTGGGTATGATGGGGAATGGGACGGGGTTTGATTTACTGGGTGCCAGGTGTGGGCAAAAAGTTTTGCAATATTCTTGTCTCAGGGCCCTGAAATGAGTGGGATGCTCCTGGGTAAGGGGCTTTGTAGCACAACTCTTGGACCAGAAGGTGATACAGATGTGACAGGGACCTCCCATGGTTCCTGTGGCATCCCCAGGTCCTGTCTCCTCCTGTTAAGAGAAGAGGGCTTTCAAAGATACTCACCTACAGGCTCTGGTGTGTATCCATCTGCATTGAGAGGCCCAAGGTTTCTCTGGAAAAGAAACGGGGATAAAGTGGATAATGCACCAGGGGAAACTGCTTCAGTTTGAGATGGGAAAGGAGAGGGACGGTGAGCTTCTGCGGCCCAAAGAGCCCCAGCTGGTGACTCCCTCTAAAAGGCCCTGAGCTGGGCACAAGACACTGGCATGGTATGGAGCCAACTTTTCCCTTGCAGTCCCAGCTGGCAGGTACCCTGACTGCAGCCGCACAGCAGCGACCAGACCCTTGGGGGATTCACTGCCATGGAGCCTGAATGCAGCATCGCCCTCCAGTAACCCAGCCCGTGGGCTGTGCAGGGTGAGGTGCTGAGGGCTCTGGGTTTACCCGAGCAGCGAGGGGCACACACACAGGGCTGCCTTTTGTTCTCTGCCCCCTCTGCTTTCCCCATCCCAAAGAGACAAGTCTCCTGCAGCAGAAGGGGTCATCCCAACCAAGTCTCTGCGGGTTGTTTTGAGGCAGGGAGGGAAGGGAAGCCAGGAGGCAGCTCAGCTTGTGGCCAGCACACCTACCTGCCCGAAGGGTGGCCCCCAGGAGCACACACCGCCACTGGATACAGCCACTGTCCCAAAAGCAGACAGCGACAAAGCGGTACGGTACATGTTTGTCCAGCACAGCTTTGAACACCAGTGCTGCTTGCAGTACAGTCACCGCGACGTGGAAGCCCACCACAGATTGTGACAGCTCTCTGAGATGGGCGAACGCTCAGGCCTTTATTTAGCCTCCGCTGGGCCCTGGGATGGGCTACTGGTATAGCCCAAACTGGCTGGTTTCAACACTGCTGGGCGCTCGGAGCGGAGACTGAGCACAGACGTACCCCGAGGCCAGGGACACAGAGGGAGCACAAAGACATGGCTGGTGGCCAGCGGCCAGCAGCAAGGCTGAGCGTTCCCAGAATCCAACCGCATCTTCCTCGCTCCTGCCTGGCATGAGGGCAGGGGGGAGAGGGCTCCCTGAGGACAGGCCCACATGTTGCAAGGAGCACAGTATGAATGGAAACCATTTTCAGCTCTAATGGTAGCTGTGCCCAGCTATTCCTTGTCCCCATCCAAGCAGGAAAGGGGAAGACTTTGCAGCTGGGCTTAATATATTCCATTTGACTTACTGCCTTTTAGAGAAGAACAGAGTTTGATCAGCAAGCTTGAAATGCAATAACATTAAACCACCAAGGTACCAATAAAACAGACCATCCCCAGAACTTACGCTCACGGAGGGGTGGGTTGGTGGAACCGGTGCTGCAGATGCTGTGAATCAGGAGAGAGAAGGTGTTATTAAGAATCTGCCTATGCCCCAAGCAGGATCAGAGCATCCTTGAAGGACTGTGTGGATGCCTGGGTCTGACCCCTGACTCACCCACCAAAGGCTGGTTTCCACAGCCTTAGCCAAAAAAGGTGTGGAAATGTGCATGGATGTGGGTGTTATTCCCGGAGCAGCACTCGGGAGGTGCAGGCCCACTGGAGCACCCTACAGTTTCCATCAGTCCTAGAGCAGGGACTGGCTGAGCTGTACCCCAGAGTCCCCTGCCCGGGAGAGCGGGGGTCCCATGGGCAGGCTCTGAAGTGACATTTTTGATACTTAGGCCAGGACAAAGTGACCCGTGGTTTTGAGTGTTCGGCTCAAGGGACCCACCAGGAGCCAGTCTTGCAGGACGTGTTGTTTCCTGCTGCCTAAAAGCAGGTAATTTTTCAGTAGCTGTTTGGCACTAGAAGTTCCCTAATCCATTTGGAGCATGGATTCCCCCATCTGCTCCCATCTTTGGGCCACCCTAGGCCAGGCCTGGAGAGTGGCCTTTTTCAGCAGACAACATGGCACGACACTTGCCCATTTTGCCAGAGGAGCAGAGACATCACCATTCCCTCACCACCAGGGTCTGAGCAAGGTTGGACATGGTAAAGGAATCTTGGGCTGGTGCTGCTCAAACTGGCCCCACTGGGTGGTAAACTGAGGGCAGGGATGGCACTGGGAGACGTCGGCTCACCTGGCATGTTGGGGTTGGGGCAGGTTTCCCTCAGGTAGAAAATCAGCCCATCCGGTTTGAGTTTTAGGTACTCCACCAACTGGGAAAGGAATTGGAAGAAAAAGCAGCTGTTGAGAGGAGAAAATAATCCTTTTTTTATTTGCAGGCAACTTGTGTGGCTTATGGTAATGATTTCTCTTCAGATTTATGGCAGACAGGGACTTGACTATTTCTTTCTCTCCTCTCCTATCCATGCACTCAGGGATCTCCTAGAGCAAGTGCTTGCATACCTGGATATCTGCCAGAGCTGGGAAGAACTTGGGAAGTCAGATAAGGACCGAAGAAAGACTAAAGGAAAATCTCTGGTAGGAGAGCTGGGTAGGGCATTTTCAGTGTAATGTTATTGTTGTCCCAGCCAGAAAGTGTTTTTAAGTCGTGTTGTGTTCGATAAAGCGTGAGAGAAACGTTTTGCTTTCCCAGAGGAATCCCGGGCTTAGCCCCATGAATCCTGGGCAGTTTTTCACTGCAGCAGCCCCTGGTTCAAGCACAGCGGGGACTTGACTCTGGCTGGAGACGACCAGCCCAGCCCCTGGCCACCGGACCGCAGGGGAGACCAGGCTTTCTCCTCCCCTCCTGTCTGCCTCGTATTTCATCTGCAATTGGGAGCCTGGCGTGGTTCTGTTTCCATAAAAATGCCCCAAAGCCTTTGTTTTCAATCAAATTCAGAGTGAAAACAGTTCTGGGAATTTGAAAAATTCAGGAAAACAGAGTTACTGTCCCCCAGACAGCCCTGCCCAGGAGGAAGCGCTGCTATCCGTCCCCTGGAGCAGGTCCGAGGGGTGTGCCATGGGGCAGAGCCGGGCTCCAGGGGGGCATGCGACTCCCCAGCAGTGCCAAGAGCTGCCAGGCCATGTGTCACGTTCCCTAAAAACCCTGCCCCAGCCTCAGGAGGACTGCCGGGGCCTTACAGCGCTCTCCACTTCCCAAAGCCCCTGACTCTCAGGGGTGATAAGATGTCTCCCGGCAGTTGGATCTTCAGTCATGTAAAGATTTTGGCAACTGGCTCAAGACTTCTGGCCTCCCTTACTCTTTGCACAGAAGTCAGGCACTTGGAAAATGAAGCGGCAATCTGTACACAGCAGTTTTGCCGGTCCAGGAGCAGCGTGGGGGACACATGGGAGGGAGGGACAGCCTGGGATGAGCAATCTCATCAGGGCTTGCTGCAGGAAGAGGTCCGAGGTGCACGCTGTGGCTGAATGTGTGATGTCTGCTGATGGGGTGCAAGTGTAATTAATATAACCACCTCAATTATCCTGGCTTAAAGCTAGAAATTAAAAGCGCTAATCCTCTTGGTTCCTCGGAGAGGCACCACACCGGTGTAAGGCACGAAGGCAGAGGTAAAGCCAGCACTACTTCAGGGCTGCTGTGATATCCCAGACTTAGCTCTGTTTCTCTAGGAGTGCACAGAAATGAATGCAATGAGCGGATAGACAGCCAGACCCAGGGAATGAAAGGGTTTTCTGGAAGGGTTACAACCACCCATGCAGTCTTAAAGCCTTTGAAGCTCCACGTGGCCTTTCCTGTCCCTCAAGGCATGGGCAGCTCTAACAAGGGAAAGTGCCTTCGCTTTGTTAGGACACTGGTGGTCAGCATCCCACGGTACAGTACCTGCCAGAGCGTGTCGAACTTGGTCCCCTCGGGGATGGAGTACTTGCCGGACTTGTCCTGGTCTATCCGATAGTGATATACTGTTTTGCCATAGACGAGGGAGAGGGCATAGGTACCATTCTCCTTCCTTTCTCTCAGCCTGGTAGGAAGGAGAACAATTAAAAGCAACTCTACGTTTTGTCCTGCAAATTATCATGGCTGCAGCGGTGGTGGGTCGCTGGGTGTCCCTGCACCCCACTGTTGGAATTGCCACCTTCCTGACACCCCTCTGCAGAGGCTGAGGAGGGACCCTTTACCTTCAGTCTCTTGCCCCTCTCCTCCACCCTCTCCAGCTAATTCTCTCTTTCCCTAACTCATACAGGAGATAATTAAATGAAGGCCTGTCTCACCTCGGCTGAGATGAAGAGCAAATGCTTTCTCATGTATTTTATTGGCCACACATTGTCTATGTGTCAGCGTTAAATGTCTTCACCCACTGAACCCTATATCTCATATGATCTGTGACAAGCATATTTCCTAGAGATATCTAAACAGGAGAAACAAATAAAGCTCAAGATTTGCTCTTCATGGAAGTCAGACACTGTCTGGACAATAACAGTTTTGAGGTGTCAGATCCTGTCTTTGAAAGACCTGTAGCCACAGTCTGACCATATTCAGCTAAACCTGCTCTCAGGAACTGCCCCATGAAACAAGTAACTACAGGGTAGTGGAGGCGGGGAAATGGTGAAAAGCCCAGGGATCACAGCATCTGCCAGGGTTTTGCATACTCACAGGAATTTCCCGTCAGGTTGTGCCCCTGAGTAGAGCCTCCGTTCAGCTTCATCCCGGGCGATGCTGCCATGGTACCAGGGCATCCTCTCGTGGGCCGTGGTGGCAATGAGCTTCTCCACCTGTGGAGCCTGGCTTATGATGGCCTGTTCCAGTGCATCACCCTGGAAAAGAATGAGAAATGAGACCTCCTGCCGCTCTGCTGCATGGCTTCTGCACAGTCGATTTTGCACCCTTTTGGGCAGAAGACCCAGGAAACTCGGAAGGCCTCGAAATCGAAGTGCCTGTGGCCTTAATCGTGCCTATAGCAATAGTGGGTTGAATTCTGTTCTGCTGTAACGCAGAATTCCTTGCTTATCTAAATTGGTCCCATCCCTCGAATCCAGCTGAAGTCCATTGACTTGCTGGTGCGGGAAGAGAGAAGGTATCGTATTTGTATGGGGGATCTTGAGCAAGGCCTCACATTCCTGGGAGAGCAGGATTTCTTTCTGGTCCCTCTGCCTTCCTGGCTGCTCGCTGTTCCCAGGCACTACAGCTGGTAGAGCAGTGCAGTCTGGGAATCGTGGGAGACCCTCAATTAATTTTACTGCCCCCTACACGTTTTATAAACAACTGTAGTTTTTCGTTTGCCAGTAGGTGGCAATGTCCTTTGTGTTATCGACCAGTGTCCGCAGATCAGCTTCATGGAGAAACCCTATAGATACCTCATTCTGACAAGCACCATTGGTCTAAAATAGGCCAAATTTAGAGATCTTTTGTAGAAAGGCTCCATAAGGAGAATGCCTGAGCCATCTTTCTGCGAGGACTTGGAAGTGCCTGAGCAGACGCTCTTGAGGTGACAGCAGGCAGAAGGAAATTAATTACGTGGCTGCCAGTGTGACCATTTACAGAGTTTGGCCTTATACATATAATACGTATATTCCAGTCTGCAATAAAATGCAGGAACCTGTCTGTAGCTATTTCTAAATTTAAGTAACAGACAGACCTGATCCACTAACCGATACCTCCGTCTCATAGGCAAAACCTCCGCTGACTTCAAAGAGTGAGGAAAACCTGAGCAAGAATTTAAGTCTGGTTTCATTACGTCTTCAGCATGATGTTATGGAGACAGACACCTCACGTGGAGCGCGATGGCCTGACTGCAGCGAGTGTCCCATGTGCCGCAGGGGGGCAAATGGCACGTGGGGAACAGCTCGCAAAGCGGGCAGAGAGCTCCAACGCCCTGCAGAGCAGATGCAGCACAAGCTGTTCAGAGGAAGAGCATGAAGGCTTGAGAAGACGTTTAGACCTGTTTTGGAAGAAGAAACTGGAAAAGTGAGAGATTTAAGACTGCTCTTAGTGCCAGCAGCCTCCGAGGAGAAGGACCTTGCTTTACCATGCTGTAAGAGGGGGACAACAACAACAGAGGAGGTCAGGGCAGCAAGCGGCAGCAAGCCCCCGGGGAGCGCTCCTTGCACAGTCCCACACATCTTTGGCAATGGCCCGTACCTCTAGTTTCCACGTTTGCCGGACATATTCGCGCACCATATTGTCCCTCATGCTGTCGAAGACACCGGGCTGGGGCTCCACACCACTGGGGCGGTTGCAGGGCTTGCGGAGCGTGCAGCAGAGCCCGTCGGCATCCTTGGAGTAAAACTCGCAGAGCTCCTCCGGCCCACAGTGCGCTTTGCCCCCCGCAATGGCGTAGGTACCGTTCATCTGGCGCTCGATGGCGTAATGGTAAAACTGCAGGTTGCAGACCATGGAGAGGACGTACCCCCCCAGGCTGCGCAGGCATTGCCGCAGCAGGAATAGGCCATCCGACATCCCCGCCAGCTTCAGGTACTCCTCCGCCTCTGACCTGGCAATGCTGCCGTAGTAAAAGGGCAGGTGAGCAGCAGCATCTGGCATCTCTGCACGCTTACCGGGACTGCTTGGGTTGGCTCACACGCTGCTGGTGCTTGATCTGGAAGAGAGAAGCAAAATTCTTCACTGACACATAATTTCGCAAAAATGTTTAACTGGAATTCAGGCTGGTCTGCCTAGAAGTTCTTCAGCCCTCAGCTGACTATCTGTAGGGTCACTTCAAAAAGCACATGGAGAGTAGCAGCGGGTGCATTCACATCCCCAGCTGGAGAATCCCACGGTGATTCCTCTGTCCCGCCCTGAATGCAGCTAGAAAGTGTAAGTAAAAATCCATCTGATCTTGATTTAAAAATTTCAAGCAATATAGAATGCACCCAATCCTACAGCGAATTGTTCCAATGGTTAATTACGTTCACCACTAAAAATGTGCTTCTTACATCCATACCAAAGTTTTTAGCTTTCACTTCCTACCATTTTCTCTCCAGCCCTGTTCACAATAAAAGGAAATTCTTTTGCCTCTCTGAATAAATTCGTTTTTCCATGTGGGTCTATAAGGTCAAAATCTTAAATGGAGTAAGATTAAAACATGAGATGGAAATTAAATGTCTAAAAAACATTTAAATACACAACTGCACCAAACACAGCTAAAGAAGATAAAATAAACCCAAGTGCTTCTGGGCAGACATTAACCATCAGTTGACAGAACAAGAAGAAACCTTCCTCTAATTGTCTCTTGAAAAATTTATGGATTTTTTCCCACAATACCTGACTCTGGCTGGTTTCTGAATTTGGCCGATACTCCGATCCCATTTGGCAGTTCCTATTTCTACATGGCGCACGTGCTCCAGAGAAGGCCGGAGCTCAGACATGGCCGGCCATCCCCACAAAGTGAGTTTAATCCCACTGTCTCTGTCGAGCTGCAATGTGCAAGAGTTACTGGATCCCCCTGCTCAGAACAGCCTAAAACCAGAAACGAACCTACCGTCGTGCTGCTGCAGCACCAGCTTGTGGTGGGAATCCAACGAGAAATGGCACTTCCTTAACTGAGTCACTGCAGAACCCGTTCTGCCAAAGAGCTACAGGTCTTGTATCGAATCATCTAAAATCCCACCCACAACCAGAAGCCAGTTTTCGGTGATTAATGGAAATGCTATCATATTCGAAGGGTCTCATTTGTTCCCTGGAGCCTGATCTTTGATTTTGTCATTACGCAGATGCTGAGCCCAAAAAAGATCAGAGTGTTTGTCTCCATCTGCATTTCCCACAAATGCGTCACTCACGTTCCGAATCAAGACAACAGACTGAGAGAGTTGGGGTTGTTCAGTCTGGAGAAAAGAAGGTTCCGAGGAGACCTAATAGTGGCCTACCAGTATCTTAAGGGGGCCTACAAGAAAGCTGGTGAGGGACTTTTTAGGATGTTGGGTAATGGTAGGACTAGAGGGAATGGATTAAAACTAGAGATGGGACGATTCAGACTGGACGTTAGGAAGAAGTTCTTCACCATGAGCGTGGTGAGACGCTGGCCCAGGTTGCCCAGAGAAGCTGTGGCTGCCCCATCCCTGGAAGCTTTTAAGGCCAGGCTGGATGGGGCTCTGAGCAACCTGATCTAGTGGGAGATGTCCCTGCCCATGGCAGGGGGGTTGGAACTAGATGATCTTTAAGGTCCCTTCCAACCCTGACGATTCTATGATTCTATGAAACACCAGCTCTTTGGCTGGCACGCTGGGTAGTTGCCCTGATTCTTCCCAACGTAACTCTCATTTCTGAGCATGATGGGAGAAGTCGTTGCCCGATGAGTTGGGCCCACTGCGCTATTCGAGAAGTGGCCTCTGCTGGCAGGCAGGGGCTGGGGCTGTGCCTGGGCTGGTGGTCGGCCCTGCTCCGTCTCACCCAGCTTGCCACAGCCCACTCAGCAGCAGAATGACAGGGCGGCCTCCTGACAGCCTCGGGGCATGCTGGAGCTGGGAAGGGGTTGGCTGGATGTGTGCTTTGCATGGGCAGGAAGAGGAGAGGGGTCAGGAGGAGACCGCTCAGGAGAAACCATTCTGCTGTGTGCACCTTGCTCTGCTCAGCCTACAGCAGCTCTCCACAGGGAGCTGGATTTATGGCAACCAGACCCTCCTCTATCTATTCATTTGTTGTCTTCATTAAGCCCAGAATTAACCCCCTGATGAGAACAGGAAGGGAGAGCAGGCTCCGCCGAGGCAGGAAACCACAACAGGAAGCCGTCGGTGGCGTTTGCAGCTTGGGTGCGGGACCAGCGTAAACCGTATCAGGCACAGCACAAACAAGCCAGAGTTGTGAAGCCCCTTTCATCAAATGAAGCAAAGTGGGGTCTTGGCAGACCTGCCAGCCTGGGACACAGGAGGCAAGTGAAACACCCCGTAGATCAAACCCTAAATGGAGGCAGTGCTTGGGACCAAAGCAAACCTCCTAACCCTTTGATGCCTCCAGGCATCGAAGCAGCCCAGACACTGGACAGGAGAATCCCCCAGGTTCAGCTCCTGGGACGAGACAACTGCCAGGTCTTCCCGAGCTCAGCCTGGTCCCAGGGGAGGGCAGGTCCCCCAGGAAGGTGGGTTGAAGGATGTGAGGAGCGAGGATTGCAGCTCTTGGTTTTAGCTGCAGAGTCAGGCTCATGAGTCACATTCACGAGTCAAGGAAGAGGAAGCGCTGAGTGGGCAGTGGGAGGTCAGTGGCTTTCTTCATGTGCTACTAATTTCCACCAGCTACCTGGGATAAACAGTGATTAGGTACAAGGACGCTGCACCCAAACACATTGATTCCCTTTTCTGGAAAGTCCAGGATCAGAACATCACAGCAAATGGAACATGTTTGACAATTGCTCAGGCAGGTGAAAATGAGACGGCAGAAGCCATTGATCACCAGTGAGCTCACAGAAAGTTTCCAGCTGCCTACACAGGCGGTTCTGTTACAAACAGACTGGTTTTCCTCTCCAAGCACAGGGCTGCGAGTCAAGAAAGCCTCAGGGAGACATGAGAGTGACCCCAGGGATCAGAGGTTGGTTCAGGCTACGCCACCCATTTCATACAAGCCTTGCTGATGCAAATGAACACTATTAGAAAATTACCCTTTTTAGAAAAATCTTCTAAGTGCCCAGCTGTGAAGGAAAGTCACCCTCTGAAGTCTGAGAGCAGATTTGCACAGGATGATTTATAGCCCCTCTAAAGCTTTTGCTTTAAAAAAGTTTGTCCTACCGTCCTGGCTCTTTCCATCGCCCGTACACCAGCCCAGGGTCTTCTGGGCAGAGCTCAGCTCCTCTTCCAAACTACAGCTCTGGTCCTTAGCACTGCCTCTGGGTGGACCTGAGCAGCCCTGACACAACCTCAACAGACCTGTACAAACCTCACACAACTTCGTTTTCTTGCGCTGTAAAATGCAGATGAAAATGAGAACAAATTCCATGGGTTGCTTCTAGGAAAATAACAAACTAGTGCCTGGAAGAAGCTGTGCAAGGGACCCTCCACCGCTATTAATTTCAAGTAACAGGACCTGATTTTTCCAGCACCTGCTTAATCTCTGTCCCTTGGGCTGCAGTGACCCAGATGCTGAGTTCCTGTTGGCTTTGGGCGGTCCTCCCCATTTAGAAACACCACTGAGGGAGAAGTGGGTAAAACCAGGGCTCCTGTGATGATGGCCGTGTTTGCAAGTTGGCGTCATGATGTGAAGATGCACTGAAAAAAGCAACACCCACGTAAAAAGGAGTCGGATCTGTGCACCATGACACACAGGAAAGCCAGGCAGGAAGCTATTGAGATGTCAGTCAATCAGATCTATATATAGCTGGCCACTTGCTTTTACTTAGATGAGACAAGAAACATCAGGAACTGGTTTGCTTTTATAATTTCTCAGAACAGCAGAACCACTTTGTGTGAAGCCGGAGCCAGGCCCCGAGAGCAGTGGGGTGCGCTGATGAAACCGGAGGAGGCACTGGCAAAGTTTAGCATCCTGTTAGGACCATATTTTTCGGTATCATTGCCCTGGCAGCAATAATCCCTTCTAACACAGCCCTGGCTGGCTGGGCTGTCCCTTTAAGGTGGCTGGGTCAGCCTGGGGCAGAGGAGGGTCCTGTCCCGGGAGAGCAGGAGGATGGGAACGGTGCGATGAGGAACCAGCCTGGAGGGGTATAAAGAGGGACTCAGGGGGGGTTGTGTGCTTTGGAGGCGGTGGCAGGAACTGCTGGTGAGGTTTGTGTTGGCAGTGTGGGGAGGGGTGTTTTTAACGATAGGTGTTTAATTGGGGAAGGGGGGGAGAGGTAGCTGAAAGTAAGATCTGGCGCCGTAAACGTGCCTGTGGCACTGCTGGAAGGTGAGGTCGGCCTGTCTGATGGGGCTGGGGTCTCTGAGCTCTGTGGGTCACTCCTGCTGCCCTGCAGGGCTGGGGGTGTTGGTGGGGGGGGGGGGGTTGAGCTGTGGCACAGGCAGTGGGTGGGTTGCTGGTGTGCAGGGTGGGTTGCTGGTGTGCAGCCCAGCCTCGAGGGCTTGCCAGCCCTGCAGGCAGGAGCCCCGTGTGGGTGAAGGCAGCTGGGTGGGTGCGGGGCATCCCTTCTGTCCTGAGCTCCTGATTGGCCTGTGCTGCCTCCTTGTCTTGACATCTTTGAGCACTTCATGGGAAGGAAAGATGCTTCTTGTGGTGCCTTGCCTAGACCCACCTGCAGTTAATGCAAGAATAAATGTGTTTTCTTATGGTGCTGTTTACACCCCCTTCTTTGCAGTGCTTTAGGAGAGCCCTGAGGAAAGGTTTGTACCCAGGATTATCTGAACCCTGCTCTTTACTGAGCTCTGCAGAAGTGGCTGCAGGAGCTCTGCTGGTGCCCATGGAGGGGCAGTTGGCTGGAGGAGCGGGGCTGAGCCTGATGAGCAGAAGCTGTGGCAGGGGGAAGGTGTAGGCAGGATTCAGAGGCGGGAGCAGAGTGTGAGGCGCAGAGAGGATGGCAGAAAGCAAAGGGAGTCTCAAGCAGTGGCTGCTTCCCTCTACCTGCAGAGGTGATGAGCACATACCGCGACCTTCCAGCTTCCCTGGGGCTGCAGAGGAGCGGCTATCCCCTATCCCTTCCTCTGGATTCCCTTCTGTAGTTTTGATTTGATCTGAGAACTAGATGTGCAGCAGAGAGTCTGGTTGAAAACATGAATGGCTGAAAAATGTCTACAGCATACAAGTTCCCTTTCCAAGTCATTCTTCCCAGGAGCAGCTGGCACAATGGAAGAGGATGAACTGAAGAGCTGATTCCTGGAGCTCAGACACCTGTTTTTTTTAAATCTTAAATAATAAAAGACTTGACATTACTTTGATTCAACTTGAAATGCTTCTTAGTTTAAAGAAAAACCTGAAAAACTTAACTTTGGATTGGCCTGAATTGTTCCTGATTAATGTTTAATTCTTATTTATGCACTCCATGGCAGCTCTTCCCAAGATTTCCTCATGAGCACTTACATTCCTGGCTGTAGCTGCTTTCCTAACCTCCCTGCTGACTACTCATTAAAACCTCAGCTACCCAACCATTTATTAACACTTGAATTATGTGTGAGTGGGAGTTTATGAAAGTGTGAGCCTATTTCTGTTTGTACTCATAAACAGTGTGCCTTCTGCTTGCTTGTGAAGATAATCATCTCTTCTACTTCTCAGTGAGTATTACTGACTCAATCCTGCCTGAAATGGTTGTGTTTACAGAAACTTGACAGGAAAACCTGCCCGGTTTCCACTAAGGACCTTGTCTGCTCTTGCTGTCCTTGAAGCAAGCAGGTAAGTCCAAACTGCCCTTCCACGGCCCGTGGATCCCAGGCCAGGTGCCAAAATGCTTCATGTACCTCCTGCTCCTTTGCAGTGGAACACGGGAGCCATTTGGCCCCGGGGACAGTCCACAGTCCTTTTTGGAAAGAAAAATGTTAAATTCCACATGCAAGGCCCATGGTGGGACCTAATGCTCCTGTGATGTACTCGGTGTGAAGGCTCCCAACAGTGATGGGACTGTGCCAGACACCGGCTTTGAGAAAAGCTGAGCCCGTGGAGCTCACTCCCCCTCTTCCCCCTTCTAAACCCCTGGCCAGAGACCCAGTGCCACCCCATCACAGCATTACTGCAGGTGAAAAATGAATGGAGGGGATGGTTCTGCTCAAATGCCTGTGGTCTTGGTCTCATGGTGCATGTACAGTAGAAGCAGCCAGTGCTGACCCAGTGGCAGGGGTAATGGGTGACTGGTTTTCTGTGCCTCCTTCCACCCAGGCTCTGAGCTAGGCAGGCTGCCTTGGGTCCCCTCATTTATTCCCACGAGCCAGTGCTCTTGCTTGCAGTTAGTATTTAAGGGGTCAATGTGTGAGCACGCTGCTCACAGCCCTTCCTGCAGAGCCACCCTGACACTTGTATCTGTGCCCAGAGGCTCAGAAGTTGCCATGTGTCACCTCTGCCCCCATCTTGCAGCTCTCGGATCTTTCCTTCTTGCTGTTCTGTTTTGATTTGGCCACTCTGAACCTGCCCCAGTGGGCGAGGGTGCTCATCCTTCTCCAAAAGGGAGAAACAGTGCAATAGAGCATGGAAAATTGATGACATGCTTGTTTGGTGTAGTCAGATGGCAATAAAGGCCTGAGCTCATTCATATCCTGCTGGGGACTTGTTTTCCTTCTGTGGTTATTTGTCAAATGCTAATGAGCGGAAGCAATTTACTCCTCTAGCTTTGAGAGCAGGAGACGCGGAGGGGGCTGGGGACGGAGAAGGCCACCTGCATGGGGGCCTGGTGGGTAGAACTATCTGCCTTTTTTTGTTCAAGCTGTTGTTTTAACGGCTGGGATTGCCTTGTTCCCAGAAAGCAGTTTTCTGGTGTTACCCTGCTTCCTCTGAGTTTTTCACTGATGGTTGTGAGCCTGCGGTGCTGCTGCCTCAGTGGTAGCATGAGGCAGGGCTCAGTGCCTCCCCGCAGGAGATATTTCTGCAGTGCCGTAGCAGGGGAGTCAAGCAGGCAGGGTCCAGTCCCCTGAGCCAAAGCTCGGTGAGAATATTGCAGTAGGACGTACCAATGGGTCTCTGAAACATGCAGATGGTGCGTTACTGCTTCTGCATTAACACAGATTAATTGTTCATGCATACAACTTGTTTCCTATTTACACGTGGTCGTGCCTGTGGTCTGTCACGTGCTCTTTCTAGCAGGGTGCACCTGTCTCTTACTAAAACCTCGTTGGCTGGTTGTACGCTGCTTGAGGAGTGTGGATGGAAAAACACAACCAACCATGCGGCTCTCGGTACGCTCCCTGACACCCGTGGAGTGCAGCACAGAGCAACACAAGTGCTTGCTCTTCGTCTGCTGTGCCCTGGGTGATCACTGGCCATAGAGCTGATGAGTTCTGCCACTAATTACAGGAGTCTGGGCTAAATACTTGGCTCTTTCCGAAGGAAAAGGGGTATTGGTTCTTTAATGCTTCTCTTCCATGAAAGATCCCTGAGGAAGTGTTTAGCCTAGGTAGGATCCTGGCAGACCCTGATAAATCAGAATGTAAAGAACCATATTTTTCCTAAAATGCTGCAATGAGGGGCACAGAAAATTTAACGGAATGTGGTTCCTTGTTTAAACTCAAGATGACATTAGTATTTTGGGAACATGCAGAGCTGTAGACAGGCCCAAGTACTCTGACCCCTGCGTCCTGCACAGAGGAGAGCTTTGCCGTAGGCTTCATTGTCCGGGTTAGTGCAGGAACAGAAACATGAGTTTTGATGCCACACGCAGCTGCCCCTGGAGCTGCCCTTGCTGCTGGTTTGTAGTGGTATCTTCTCACAAGCCAAATGTCCCTGGTGAGCAGCTTCCCTCTCGGGGCAGCTCAGGAATAGGTGGGGTGCTGGGGTCCATCAGCAGGGTGACACACTGTTGTGTGATGGGGTAAAGCAAAGTCACTGTGTTGTCCTAAGGCAGCTCGTGCTCATCTGTTGCATGTGGATTTAGTTTGGAAAGCTGTGAAAACACCCTGCTGATCCTTTGTAGAGCCACTGAAAACACTCCTGGCTCCAGACCCGTTGATCCTGAACAGCTTTTAATTAGGGTCTAACGTAGGTAGTTAAACACAGTACAGGCAGTTTCCTGCCTGGTATCCCCAAGTGCTCTTGTGGTCTGATAACTCAGCTATGGATCATCTGCTGTAAACAACTGCTGTCAAGATGTTTGTCCTGGGGATGAGTGAGCACAGAGCTTGTCCCGGCTACCAAGGTGGAGCTGGTGTTGTCAACTCACCGGAGAGAAGAGTCGGTACTCCATCAGGATCCTCTGGGGTTTGGGTCTAGCAGATGGTTTCATGGAAAGAGTGACAGAAAACTGCAGTGACTTATGCATAAGTTGGAGGAGAAGGGCTCTGGTTTTTGCTTGCTTCTACCTGGTCTCCCTGCATTCCCTTGTGAAGGGCTTTTGCTGAAATAACAACTTAGCACGCAACATCGTGGGGCTAGAGGTTGAATCCCGCCAGTACGGAGCATCTGGGGAGTGGCAAACTGGAGAAGGATTACGTGAGATATTTATGTGAGGGATTGGTGGTGACCCCACGGCTCGAGTCCATTCCTTGGCACTACTGCGAGTGGTGCAGCCCTCAGCAGGGTGCAGGAAGGGTGACACCGCGGGCTTTGAGCCGCATCGGTGCGAGAGCACTGGCTGTGATGCATCTTACTGGAAATAAGTTTCACAGAATCATAGAATGGTTCGGGTTGGAAGGCACCTTAAAGATCATCTAGTTCCAAGCCCCTGCCATGGGCAGGGACACTGTCCACCAGACCAGGTTGCTCAAAGTCCTGTCCAACCTGGCCTTGAACCCCTCCAGTTTATCGTGTCCTGCACTGCCTTGGGTCCTTCTGATGGTGCTGAGCAGGTCCCTTCTCTGGAAGGACTGAAACCTGCTGAGCAGCTCCAATGCTGCTCCGAAAAATGTGCCCTTCTCGCGTCTGCCCCCCTCCCCACCCTGGGTGATGAAGTCGCTGACAAATCTATTTCCAACCACAAAATGACGGTGTTTTTGTTACATAAACATCTGCATTTTGGCTTTGCCTTTGCCATTTAAGAATAAATGTAATAGCTGAGCTTAAAGTTCAGCAGCATTTATTTTTTGCAATGCCTAGAGACTCCCTGGAACATCACAGCCACCCTCTGCACTGCATAGGGGTGCTCAGTCTTTGACCTGAAAAGCCCAGGAAGAAGAAAAGACAGGGGGAGGAAGAGATAGAGGCAAACTGGGGACGGGAGGACTGTTGTGTGCAGAGTTGCAATCAGGTCAGGTATAGAGCTCCAAAGTCTTGTTCCTTGGCTCCTGGTGTACAGGGCTCTGCGTTCCTGATGGGGTGCTGACTTTTTGTACTGTACTCGGTAGGGTGCTGGCGCCCTCCCTGCTGGGGAGGGCGAGGGGGACAAGCTGTCTGGAGGTGACACTGGGGCCTCACCCCCCTGCTGGCCAACCTTCAGTTAAAAGTTCCTCTTAAATGCTTCATGTGAATTAAAACCTGATTCAGCTAAAATACATTGCTCCTGAGGTGTAGCCTAGTGCTGAGCTGCTCGTTGGGTTTCAGTGCTTTTAATCATTCTGCCTCAATTTAGCCTTGAGAGGACACAGTTACTGTGTCTCCATCAGCAACATCTCCCTGCTGAGCGCAGGCTCTTCTCCGCTTTGGCCATTGGGCCGTTTCATACAGTAGATACGGTTCAGACATTGACTGCTCTGTTCAAAACTACCCAGTGGCTTCTCCTCTGCCTACTTTACAACACTTATTTTTAAGGTATTCTCACTCTGGACAATATCTCTATGCAGATGTGGCACTTCATGATTTTTTTTTTCTGGTTTATAGTCTTCCTCAGAAGCCATCCCTGAGCTCTGCGAGTCCCTCTTGGAGAGGAGGAGGATGGGGACAGGGAAGCAGGCAGTGGCCATTCAAGCCAGTGCTGAGCTACATCGTACTGGTGCTGCACCAGTGCCACGTGTTGGTCAGCTGAGCTTCGGCCTGGACAAAGGCTTCCATGTGCCCTGAGCTGCCCCAAAACTCTATACAGCCACCAGACAGGGGCTTCTGCTTGGGCAGAATGTTACACCTCACCTATACGGGGCCAGCGCCGCTGCGGTGGCTCTCTGAACGTCTCTGAAGCAGATGTTAGAGATGGCTCATCCTCATCTTCCCATGCAGCTACCCCCAATATGGGACATGGCGGCTTTTGTGCTCCGCAGTGCTGGCACAGGAGTGCCTGACACAGGGAGACAACCTTCTCTAGCACTGCTAGAGGGGATTTCGGCAGGCAGAGTATAAATATCCAACTCAGAAGTTGGCTGAGACACCAAAGCAACTTCTCCGTGCTTGCAGTAAGCGCCATGGGCTCTAATGGTCATGAGTCACAGGGTTTCTCAATCTCACATTAAAAGCCCAGGCGAAGGGGGCTAGCAGCAGATCCAAGCATGACAAAATGAATGTGCTGGGCATCTGGTGTTCGCCACCGGCGCTGCAGCCGTAGCGCTGGCTTTTATGAACAGAATATTACCGTAAGTAGACGGGGTAGAAGCTGCTGCCAGGTGGGGAAGAGGCTGGCAGAGTGCTGGGTGCACTCATTGCTCCTCTAGACGTACAAAGATGAGTTTCGTTTCACATGGAACAGACCAAAACAGTTCCTGAAGTTTTAAAAAATAAAAAAAAAAAAAAAAAACAAAACCACCCATGTGTTTCATTACCAGTGGTGAACGTGATCCCAGCACCTTGGTGCTATTGAGATTACTTATTTCAGTAGGTGATTTGATACTAAAAGCATTGGAAACATGGCAAGTTTAGGAGAGAGCAATGAAAGGGCCTGACTGGACTGATTAATGAGTGCAGCTCTTAGGGATGGAGGGCGCACATTAATTTTGACCAGGAGTAACAGGGGAAAATTTGAGAGCAAGGCAGAAGTATCTAAAGAGCATGATCGTCTTTCAGAGAGGAAAAGCTGGTTTGGATGTGCCGATAAGATGATATGGGGATAAAGGAGAAGATGTTAATTGGTGGAAAGTAAGTCTGGTTATCACGAAACGTTTCCTAACGAGAAGGTTCATCAGGATGTGGAACAGGGGGAATAGTGGAAGTCCCATTGCTAGTCACTTAACACTGGATCAGAAAATGTACTGTAGGGAACAATCCTCTACAGGCAGAAAGAAACTGGGATGAGCGAATAGGACTTTCCCATATCTAATTTCTGCAATTCTGAGTTCCATTAGGGAAATAATACTTTCAGTTTCTTTCTCTGGCCAATGTAATTTCCAGTTCAGCCAATGTTCCGTGGAAAACTGAAAAACACTGAATGCAGAAGCATTTTGCTTCCGCTGTTGACATTTTTGGTGGTCTTTTGTTGAACATCAGTGTCTGAAAAGAGAATGGAGTCCTCGCCTTGCTTGCAGACTAGGGTTCCTTGCACAGCAGTAAATACTCTCCGGCACATTTTAATAATGTGGCTCAGCGATCGGCTAAGTGATGTCTAAGGTGAAAAAATAGCTCGTTCTCCATGGTCTGCTAAGTTCTTAGCTTTTGTCCTTTCTATGTTGTCAACAGGAGGTCGCATTAATCGGTGTCTGCCCGTGCTCAGTCTGTCCTTACATGGTCAAAATGCACATTCTCCCTTAACTTTTCCACCAAGCAGAACTAACTTTGAACTAACCTTGCAGCTGAACATCCTGTTGCAAGCACCCATCCTTTTTCCTCTTGGATGCAAGGCATCCAAGCAAAGCGGCGGAGGGTTAACGCTGTCTTGCAGAAAACCTTCTGGTCGCTTCACCCTGCTGCAGCCTCCCCTTGTCGGCTGGGCGTGGGGGGATGCCAATAACCCATCAAAACGAATTCTCCAAGGAGAACGTTGTGGTCCAAGGAACGGGGCTTTGTGCTGCGGAGCCCTCTCGGCTGCTGGAGCGCATCCAGCCGTGGTGGGCCAGGCTGGATGTTCCCGGGCGCTGCGAGCAGAATTGTTGTTGTTCTCGCAGCCCGCTTCATAGCGGGTGTGTCTCGGCAGCAACAATTAGTTGCAAATGAGCTTTTCTTCGTCTCTCTCAGCAGAGACCGAGTGGAAATCCTTCCAGGTCCCAGGGACGCCGGGGCACTGGCAGCCGTGCAGGGCATGTCCTGCCCTGCGTGGGCCCAGCTGAGTTCCCAGAAGTGCCCGGTGCTGTTTACCCCTGCCCTTGTGACGTGATTTCGGAGAGAAGCAGCCAGCGCTGAACTCCCCTGAACATTTTGCCTGTGCCTCTGGCACCTATCGCCACATTTTGCTGTGGCTGTAGGGCTTTTCGCTAGACTATTGTCTGTTCCCGCATCAAAATTATGTTCCTTGGGCAGTGTTTGCTGGCTTCTTCCCCAGCTCAGCCACAGCCCTGGAGTCTGTGCCTTGTACCCGTCTGCGCAGTTTGACTCTGGCAGGACCCTCGCCGATACCCCTCTATCTTTTGTTTTTTATCACTTGATGTGATAATGGCTGCAGGACCTTGAACATCTCTGTTAGGATTTTGGGAGTATGCTTCTTCCACTGGTTCGTAGAAATGTGCATAGTCTCACACTCTTGCCTAGGGCTGTATTAAATTAATAAAATCAGGCTCCAGTTGTCATATAATAGTTATGCTGGGAACTCCTACCTCTGCCGCCTTAGCTCTGCGCGTGAAAGATTATAATCTCCTCTGATAAGAAACGAGGGGCAAACCATAGGTGTAGATCTTCACAAGTGATCTCCAGGATCTGCACAAACATCTGACGGGGGAAAAGGGTTATGATTTTCACTCAAAAAAAAAAAAAAAAAAAAAATCTTACTAACTTTCCACCTGCCCTGCAGATCTCAACAACTTTTGAGATTCCTGTGTGATCTGCTCCAGAGCCACACACCGGGAGTTTTCTGAAGAGATGGAGAAGAGGCGTGTAGGAGCAGGACAGCAGATGGGCAAAGAAGAACTGAATAATCTGTTCTTCACAAGGCTCAACCTATCATAACTGTGTTACTTAATAGACTTCTGCTGAGGGGTTATTTAGAAACTTTTCAGAAGGGCAAATAAGATGTTTTTTTAAAAGATTTTAAGGGTTTAAAATACTCAGCTGGCTTCAGTCTCCAGTTCTTTTTGGACAAAATGAGAGAGAACCTGGTGAAAATGCAGTTGTGCTAGGCACCTCAGATGCAGAAGGACTTTCTCCGAGATTTGAGCTTGGGATTTGAGTCGGTGACTGAGAGATGATGGGTCTCGTGTCTTTTCCAGTGTTGTCCCTGTCGTCTGCTTTTCTGTCCACTTAATTGTTGCCATGCAGCAACAGCTCTAGGTGCTTGCGGAGGGTCACTTTTTTTGGTCAACTCATAAATTAAGGTTTAAGACGATGTTGTTCAGTAATGTTATCCAGGTGCCTGCGTCATAACCCCAGAAACGGCAGCTCGGTTGTTTCGCTGCTCAGTCGTTTCTGCTTTGAAGTTTCGCGGCTCATCCCGGCATCGCCCGGCTCAGGACCCTTCCAGCAGCCCCGGGCAGAACCAGCGCGTCCCATCGGCTCCGTCCCATGGCAGCGCTGGTGGAGCTCTGAGCAACCTTGCCAAGGCTTGCGGCAGATGAACTGGAAGGCTCACTGTTGTGCTTCGGGCTTTTAACTCTCGTGACAGAGGATTTTCTCTGTATGTGTCCAGGAAGGCTTTAAAACTGCTCGTCTGCTTTGTAACCTTGCTGGGCATCAGCGCTCTCAGACGGAAAGCCCGGCAGGTAGCGAGTGATTCCCCTAAAAGCCAGGACCTTTCTCTAACCCTTCCCAGACTTAACCTGGGCAAAACCTGGGGTAAAGGAGAACTTTGGGCACTGAAAATGTGCCAATGCTGAATGTGCTCTGCATCCGTGTGCTACCTTTCAATTCTATATTTCTAGGCAGCTGAGGGTGACGTTGATGATCCCTCTCCTGCAGATGAGGAAGCTCAGGGAGGCAGAAGAGCTCATGCCATTGTAATGCCGTGTGCTGGAGTCCTCCTAACTAACACGCTTGCTTTTGCCTATCACGCTAAGCACATTGCATCTCTACATGATCTGTGATGGGTCTTGGAAAAATAGTCAGTTTGTCATCTTCATGCATGCTTAATTATGGCTAATGAGGCTCAGAACTGAAGCTGTTTTAAAATCCCGTGGGATTTGTGGAAAAATACAGCATTATCTGAAGCCTCTTACCCCATTTACTGTGCCAGACCCCAAAATCTGTTGGAGTTATTAACTCACTGCAACAATCGTGTGTTGTCTCGTCGCTTCAGGGGCACCCAGGGGGTGAAGTGATTGCTTTCTGATATATTTAAGGATCATTCAGAATAAAAAGAGCTATGTATGTGTCCCAAGGTACAAGTGACGGCTCTTGCCTAAAGTTTTGATGTCTGTAGCATTCACACTGTGTGGCTTATGTGCATCTGTCCCCGCTACAGTAATTCTGTCATCCGCTGAGAGAAGTTTATAAACCCTTCTGCCACCCCTTCAGGTGCAGATTCTCCATGGAGCTGCTACCAGCTTCAGTCCCGTGAGGGTGTTATTTTTGCACACTCAGAGTAGTGTCCAAGTACTGGGTTGCTGTGAAGGATCCCCGTGTTTTGATAAACCCGCGGAAGGTCCTGGGTGAATGGGCTGCCCGGCTCATTCAGGGTCTGGCTAACGGCACGGAGAAGTGTTTAGTAGCTGTGGCTGCCTTTAGGACCTATTGCTCACACAGACGGCGAGCGGTCTGCGTGCTGATAGCTTCTGTCGTGCAGGGCACGTTCGTATTGCACGGGGCAGTGATCTTTGGAAGAGTTTGGTCACCAGAAATGGCGTTTACTGCATTAGTATTGCACTCTGGGTGACCTCAGCCAGACCTTTCCAGTCCCTCCGCCAGCTCGGGTATCTCTGCACGGTGAACACCGAGCAGCGGCAGGCGTTGATCGGCAGAACTGCAGAAAATCGGGCACCCCGATGCTGTTAGAAGCCAAAGGCTGCTGTGCAGGCTGGCTTAAGGGGCTTCAGTCTGCGAGACTTAGGAAGCTGGGTCTTTGGCTAAGCTGCCCTGGTATGACCTGGGAGACGGTGACAGCCACTCTGTTCCTTTCAACAGTCAGAAGCAGTTTGAGGTCAAGCTTCAACAGAGCCTTTTGCAAATGCTGTTAGGTGATGAACTTAAGGTCCTCACGCTCGCTTTTTGGCACTCGCTACTCACTAAAGTAAGCCACAGGAAAGTGGGAGATGGTTCTTGTATTGCCATGGGCATGTTGAACATCCCAGGAAGCGTCTTCTCCGCTCTCTAGAAAAGGGCCAGAGCGGTGGTAAAGCTACACTGTGCCTCGCTGGAGCCAAGGGCACTGTGCTGGCAGGCCTGGCAGCTCCTGGCTTTAAGGTTAGCAACGAGGCGAATAAAGTCGAAAGCCAGTTCAGAGCCTAACAGTCACCTGCAACTTGACAGCAAAGTTTATTGAGCATCAGTTGTTCTGTTTGGTGTTTTAAAAGACAAAAGATGAATCTGAGCTTGAAATCTAATCTGCAACAAGGAGAGGAATTCGGCAAGATCCAGCTGAGCTTCCTTAACTGTAGGTGTAAAATACTGTCCTGATGGCAAGTGACGATCGAGGCCTTGATAGGTCTTCATCAGAGTGGGAGCTCAAACTTTGCCTCATCGCTGCTGTTCAGGGTTTCTTTGAACGCTATTTCAAAGCAGAGCGAGACTGTTCCTTTACTGATGTACGTTAAGAGAATTAAACATAAACTTCAAACTGCGCAGGATTACCGGGTGGAAATTCTGAAGAGGAAAATTAACGCTACCGGAGGCAGCGGAAGGGAAAGGCTTGAACTTCACCAGCTCTGCTCTTCTTGCGAAAGCTTATTAGCTCTGAAGGGTGAGTATGTGTTTGCTCCATGCAAGCGCTGGGGCAAAGCGTGTGACTTGCCAGTGGTAATGGAAGTTTGCATTCACGATCAGTCATTTCCTATGCAAAAAGGGCTGTTCTGAGCGTTGAAATGCACCGCTCAGAGGCAGCTCGCTCTCTCCATTTTCCAAGTCTAAAACTGAGGCATAGAGAAAGAATGGCCTAGATCTGCACAGGGTTATGTTTATTTTAAATAATAACGGTGAAGTCTTTTTGTTCCAATCATTTGAGTAGGATTTAGGGAAGTAGAGCTATCTAAGAGTTCATGCTTTATCCTTCCTACCTCCCTTACAGTGGCTATGACTTTGTTTGCTGGCTCTTATGGAGTTTACAGAAAGCTGCCCGTGTTCTCCAGGGCCCCTGGTATCTGTCTTATCTTCTGGGTGCTCTCTCCAGCCCAGCCCCCCATCCCTGCTGTGCCCATTCAATTCCAGACCCAGCAGGGCCTTTCCTGGCATCTCTGGGGATATTACGGGACTGAGTGAGCAAAACGGTGTATAAGAATGCATGTATTTGCGCCGGCGAGGAAAGGATTACGCAAGTAGTGTACCTTAATGGCTAACCTAGTCTGATATTACCCATCTAATGCTACAGTATGAGTTAGCAGAGATTCCTGGGAAAGCAAGTGCTAAACAAAGTGTGGGGGGCTTTAAATTACTTTAAATTACTTTAAATTATCTGTATTTTTGTGGATTGCCAACCCTCCATATTAGTTTTCTGCGTCGCCCCTTGCTAGTGCCTGCCCTACAAACAGCTGCCTCATGCATCTTCCCATTCCCAGTCACGTTACTCAACTCAGACCCCACAATTGTTAGAGGTGAAAAAAAAAAACCTCAGTGGCATCCTTTGCTGTTGGCATCTCTGCTTTTGTGCTGGCGATCCCACCCGCTCGGGGTTTGTGCGGGTCAAAGCTTGGCTCAACGGACACATCTCGTGTCCTTTCCGACCCCCTTGGCCCGCTCAGACTTTGCTGCTCAAGCCAAGTTTTGTGCCGCTGGTTGAGTGGGCTGAGATCACGTACTGGTGCTTCAGAGGTTTTCTGCCTTGCAGGGCAGTAGAGAGGCTGCAGCAGAATCCTCACTATCTGAGAGTTCTCAGGAAACCCTCTTTCTGGCTAAGGTCTTAATGGGAATTAACTTTTTAAAAGGTCATGGAGCACCCCCATGCATATATGTATGGATTCTAAATACTGCTGTGGCATCTTCCATTGTTTCTTTAGAAAAGCCTGTTCCTGGGAGCATCAGCAAGCTTTTCAGACATTTGAGTCCCTTCTCTTCTCAAGAGGAAAAAGGATGATAAAACGTTGAAAATACAACAATCATAAATATATCAGAAAACATAACCTCGTAGATCACTTTGTTCATTGCCCTGCCAGCGAAGGAGCCTTCTGCCTGATCCCTTCTCCAGTCCCCTCTCCAGTTCTGCCCATGTGATGGGTTTCCCTTGCGTCCCTGCGGCGTTTATTCCACAGTCTAATAGATCTGCCCATTAGGAAATGTTTGCTGAGGTTTAATCTCAACTTTCCTTTGTTCTAGTTTATTCCGTAACACCACGAACTGTGGTTGAATTGATGGGACTTGGAACTGTGCCTGTTTTCACAGAAAAAGTGCAGAGCAATAACAGACGAGATGACAAAGAAATTGAAGGAAGTAAATGTGAGTTTGCCGGAGGCCTCTGTTTTTGAGTGTGCGTGTGTATATATGTAGATATATATTTGTCAGTAGGAAATCCCTGAAGTCCTTCTCAAGTATTTGGAGCATTATTCAGCAGGTGCCAGGTATCCTAAGTCTGCCGACATTGCCACTGAGGCTCGCAGGCAGTTTAAAGAGAAACTTCCAGAGGAGACAAGTTTTGATGTCACGCCCAGAGGTAAAGGGAAGAGAATGGCTGGCCCCGAATATTGGGCTAAAAGCCATCATTTCAGCATCTTCTGACCTATCTAAATTCCCACACACCGCCCCCAACTTCAAAAAGAATACGATGCCCCCTAACTTACACCAGTTATTTTCCTGAACCGATGGAGTAATCAGGAGAAAAGCTAGAGTGGTCGCACAATGAATTAATCTGGGCCTATTAACACCAGCATTCCACAGGGTCTCCCCGCTCGTCACTAAAGCCCCGATGCTACCGGGGTGTGCGGAAAAGTACGAGACAAGGAACAAAGCAGCCATGTCGCATAACAGCTACTGAAGATACCGACGGCAAAAAAAGTGCCTCTTACCTGGTTTGCAGACAGGCAGGGTGTCTTGTTGGGGCTTCGTTACAGCAATTTTGAAGAAAGAAAGGAAAGAAAGGGGAAAATGTTCTTTGGTGAGTGAGAAACGTGTCGATTTTGGAAGAGAAGAGGGGAACAGGCACCACCATCCAGTGAACTGTCTGGCATTCGCTAACCTCCGTTTGCTGGTTTCTTTGAAATGTGACCTATTTCCTTGTTGCACAGGAAAGGAAAGAAGAGAAAATAAAAGCTGTGTAGCTCTGAAGAGTGAAAGAGCTCTGAGACCTTCTCTGTGCCGGGACAGGGGTCTTCTATGGAAGAAAACAAATCGGAGGATGGTGGTGAAAAGCTGTCGTTGTTTAAACAGATGTGTTGGGTTGTTGCTTGGAGAGCAAAGCTCTCTTCTTGCCCGTTGAACAGATGTTCATGGGGAAATGAGCCTTTTTGCACAAGGCTCTCTGCCGTGCCATGGTGTGTCCCTTGGAAGTCGCAAGTGGGTGAGGAAAGCTTAGTTTCTTTGCGTTTTCCCCATCCAGGCAGGAGGCTACTGAGAAAGGCCCTGTGTGTAGGGCTGCTTTGGAGTGACGGTTGTGATGATCAAGACCTAGGCTCAGTAACCCAAGAAGCTTCTCCAAGAAGCCTGTTTTTCCTGCTCTGCTTTCTGATTAGCTTGTTGTAGCGCCAAAATGGCCATAACGCAACCAGCTGGGCCGGGAACCATCCAACACCAGTCTCACCAAACGATGCTTATTTTTGGCAGGGTTTTCAGCTGCTCCTCAGGGGCACGTCTCCCTTTCCAGGAGAGAAAAGTGTGCGTGTTTCATCACCAGCTGTGGTAAAGGGCTCACTGCCGCCTGACAGCTCCTTAGCCTGGAAGAGACAGGTAAAGGGTCAGTGACCGGGGAGAAAGGCTACAGCGCTGTGACTTCTTTCTGCTGAATGCAAAGAGGTTGCCCAACGAGATGGATGGGGAATCCCCAGGTGTCTCGTTGTTGCAGGCAGAAGACTCTGCACTGAAGAATTTGGGACTGGGGCCCTGATCGTGGCAGGCTGAGCTTGCTGATGTTCAAGACTGATTGGAATAAAAACATACGGTAATAGAGTTAGATATTGCAAAAATGCAAGCTATCCTTCATCATTACTTAATTGTGTGGCATTTCATTGCCAAATCCCCCTTGAGGAGCCCTTTGTTTACATTTTGACGTGGAGCTGTACATGATGTTTACTCAGAAACCTGCATTTTTCCAAGGACAAGGTGAGATCCTGAGATAGAAGGGATGAGTCACTTCAGCAGTTTACAACGGTGAAAATACAGCATCCCAACACACCCAGCCGTGCAGGGCGAGGGGAGGGCTCTCAGCCCTGAGCCCTCAGCAAGGCTCACCTGCACGTTTGTCCTTTGCCCAAAATCCCCACAGAGTTTCGGCAAGGCACAGTGATCTTGATAATCGCTCTCTGACAGCTGCGCTTTCAAAGCTGGTGGTGGCTCTTTCAAGCTGGAGTTACAAGTTTGGGAGACACCAACCCAATTTTACCTAACACCTGGGATTAATTAAACTGAGTTTTACTGTTGGGCAATTAGTTTGCGTGTCTCTACACTAGTGGAAAACCAAAAGCATTTGTTTACAGCTGGTTTCACTTGCAGGTTCTCAACCTGCAGGATTTGGGCTGCAAACAAAGCAGCGCAGTTTGTTTATTACCGCGGTAGCTAAAAGACTGAATGGAGCGTTGTTGTGTTAGGTCCTGTACAGCCATAAAAAGGGTTAGTCTGTGGCTAAGTAGCCAGTCCCAACATGGACTTGGGGCCAGGCTGTGATGTAGAGCCAGAGCTGGGAACTTTGCCCAGGCCCTGGAGTTTAGACATAGCAAGCAAGAGTTTCTTTCATTTTTATTTATTTTATGTACGAAATGATTGTACAAAAGTACCCCGTCAGGCCTCAACATCATTCCCTCTGTGTTTTAATGGCAACCGGGACAGAGTTTGCAGCCTCGCAAGCCTTGAAATGAGCGCTGGCCTGAGCGTCGTGCAAGCTGGTGCTGCAGCTGGGCACGCTGGATGCGTCTGGGCATCACCCAGCGCCACCGAGGAGCCCCGGTGCCAGGTTTGCCTGGAAGCATCGCTCTTCATGCGTCCCCCAGGGTGGGGTGCATCATCCCTGCAGGGTTCCTACCAGCCTGGTGCCGAGCCTGGACCTCGCGGGACCCGGGTGTGCAGCTTCTGCCCCGTGTAGCCACAGGAGGGTGCAGTGTCACCGGGCTGCTGGGCCTGGGGGACGGGTCCTGGTGCGGCGCTGGGCAGCCATCTGTCCGCCATCCCGGGGGCGAGGGGGATGCCGGGGAGCCGGGGGGAGAGGATCTCGAAGTGTCCTCTGGAAATGCATCCTCATCTCCTCATCCTAGAAAGAGAGGAAGCAACTGGTTGGCGCTGTTTGGTGTTGGAGGTGAATTGTAGTGGCCGACAGTTGCCTGTGAAAGCTTTTTTTTCCAGGCAGTGTCCAAAACCTTCTGCCTCTTTGCTGTTTCTGATCCCTTTACCTTTCCCCGTTTTCTGGGCTTTTGTGCAGGTGATGGAGGCCTTGGAAAGGTGTGTGCAGCTCTAAGGTGGCTCTGTCACCCCCTCAGAGACAGGTCGAGACTGGAGTAAGACCTGTTTTTTGAGCTGAGGAATTTGCGTGGTCTGGTACAAGTACGAGAGGGACCTCAGAGCCATACTGGTTTTGGGTACAGGGCTGGGGCAGGGTTGGCCCCAGGCACACATTTTGTGTGTCCGTGTATTTCAGGACTCTCTAACACTGTATTTACCATCCAGGAGGGACTGGAGACCCTGCACATAAGGGAAAAGCAAATTTCCCTGGGAAGGGAGAGGGACAGGCAGCCCAGAGCCGCTCGCTGCTGAGCGGGGAGGATGGTCGTCTGCAGCCTCCGTCCCTCTTCCCTCCGCCTGAGCGTGTTTGGAGACAGGCCTCAGCAGACAGAAAGCCCCTGGTATGGCACCGGGCCACGCTTTGAGCAATTAGTTTTTCCCTGGCCAGGAGCGGCACCATTCAATTAAAGCCCAAATACTTTGTTTAGTTGCTCTTTTATGTATGTGCTTTGGGGGCTCAGACAATGGCGAGCACGGCCTGGGGAGGAAGGAAACCGCTCTTTCCACCCAGCCAGGGAACCGGCCAAAAATCCAGCCCAGCAATTGCAGTCCCTTTGAACTCGGTTTTTAAACGGAGAGCCAGGCCTTTCCAGTCTGAACGCCTGTAAGGGAGAGCGGCGCTTGCATTGGGATGCTCCAGGAGCCGGGGCAGCACCAGGAGTGGAGCTGGGGGCTGTGAGCTCCCACCTTCGGGCATCTCCTCCTGGCAGCAAAGGATGTTTTTCCTTGTTTCCCCAGGGCTGTTAGGACAAGCACGCCTACCAGGTAATACCAACTACTTGGAGACCAGTGGAGGCTCCAGAGGTCCCTCCCGGGCTTCTCCTGCTCAGGTCACGCTGCCGCTCCATCCGAGGAGCGGGGTTCAGAGGGCTTCAATAGGGGTTTACACAAATTCACGGAAGAAAATGAATTATATCTGTTAAATGCAAAGATCCAGCTTCTGGCTCAGGTTCAGCCCTGTGCTTAGTTTACTGATAGCAGAGGAAGTAGGAGGATATACTACAAAAAGTACCACAGCTCCTTGCTTTTCCCCCTAATCCCTTTTCTTCGGCATCCCATAGCCAGCATACGGTCAGGACAGAGGGCTGGCCAGGCAGTTGTGGCTTTTCCTTTCTCCGTTCCCATCTAATGGTCAGATGGTTACGGGATTGTGCTGGGTCAGCCTGGATGGCACCCAGGACCGTCGCCGGGAGCCCTGGCTGCTCAGGCCTGCCCCGGGCGCCGGATCCTGGGGATTTGGCAATGGCCGTACCTGGAAGGGCCACGGCAGGACACGCGGTCTGGAGGGGCTGGCTTTCCGCAGACTCGGCACCCGCGGCACGCGTCTCAGGCCTGCAAGCCCTCTCGCCCTCTCCTAAACCCCCCCTTGCAATCTGCTCCTCGGCAGAGGGGTCTCATGTTCAGGGAGCTTGGTCTAAAACTTAGCTTATATCTTCCCCTGGCAATTTTTCCCCCCCTTACTCTTCATTTAAATCCTTTTATACTAAACGGCTCCTTGGGGGTGGGTTTGGGGTCCCTCTGTCCCCACTGATGGGCTCAGGCTGGAGCTCCGCTGGCTGGTGCTCCCGTCCCATCCCTGTGTCCTTCCTCAGGGCCCCTCTCTGTTCCCAGAGAAAAGCAGGGCAGCACACGGCAGTTCGGAAGGATCCATTTTTATAGTATTTGCAGAATTACCAGGTAATTCTCTCTTTACCAAGGCTCGTCTATTCAGCTTTCTAATCTCAAAGACGACTTCAAGAAGGCAGGAGGAAATAAGCTCCTGCCCTTTATTGTTGCTTATTGTTTTATGTGTCCTGAGAGGGCTTTGTTTTTAAACAAGCAGTATTTTACTATTTGCAATGTTTATTCTTTACTTTAGAAATGTATTGTCCCCTGTGGGACACTCCACGGTGGCAGCAGAACAAGAGAAATTATGGCATCACACGGGCCAGCAGGGCGAAAATGATGTAACCCGGGAGGGAAGGGACTTCTTAAAACATTACCAAATTCTTGCAGGCTTTTATAATTTTAAAGCGAATACCTAACATTGCTGTAAAGCGCAGCAGCCGTTCTTAGGGCCATTTCACCAGACATGCCCTGGCTTTTTAAAAGCATTTTGAAAGCTAGGGTTAAAATGAAGGATGGGAGCGTTGTTCGTTGTTGGGTAAAAAAAAAAAAAAGAGAAGGAAAAAAAAAAAAAAAAAAAAAAAAAAAAAAAAACACGAACAAAACCCCTGGCTTGCTTTATCTGTTTTGTCTGCTGTCTGCCACCATCAGCGTGACCTCCGTGCTTTATGGCTTTTATTGGGATGTTCTATCGGCCGGGGAGCTGCCTGCATGGCCGACGGGGCTGCCGGGGGGAGATCGCTGCCGGCTCCCTCGCAGAAGGGCTTAGCTCATTAGTTTTATACTCTTGCAGGCAAGACCTGCCTTCTGCACTGATGTCAGCAGTCAGGGCGGGACTTTTACAGCCTTGTGGGTTTGGGGATTTTTTTTCTTTTTTTTTTTTTTGGATAATCCTGGCAAAATTCCTGAGCAAAGATTTTTTTTTTTTTTTTCTTTTTCTGGTTTTCTTTTTTTTTTTTTTTTTTTTTTTGAGCAGCCCCTATACATGCTGCCTCCGAGCCGCTCTCTTATTACTGCTCACTTCCTGAAAGGAGACTTTTTAGCAAAGCCTCTTGCTCCAGCGCTGCCTGGGTCTGACAGAAGAAGGTTATTGAGGAAGGCGACATAAACCCTCAGCCTGGAAACTTTCTGACACGCGCAGGATTGAGGGGGAGAGAGAAGCTTTTGGCTGCTGCTGGGAAAAAGGAAAAAAAAAAAAAAAAGAAGAAAAAAAGAAACTCAAGGAATTAAAAGGGGAAAAAGAAGAAAGAAGGGAAAACACTAGAAAAGGTAAAACACTCTTTAAAATAATTTTTCCAGAGAAGAGTCTTTGAGGTTGGAGTGGGGTGGTCTGGGGCGGAGGGAACGCGAATGTTCTTTGAAATCAGAACTGTCTCTCTGGAGAAGGAATGAGCCCGAAGAGCATTGCATGCTGGAAAAACATTTATGAGAATGAAAACCATGTTCACCCTTCTCCAACATTCAGAGTTTCCATAAAAATGCAGGGTTGTGTTTCAAAGTGTCTGCAGACAGCAGGAGTCAGGCATCCGTGCTCGCGCGCTGTCTCCCTCGCCTCCCCCTATCCCCACACCACTCCGCTTTTTTTTTTTTTTTTATTGCATGAAGCCATCTGATCGCATGTTTGCTGCTCTAAAATATAATTCCCTTCTGCAGAGCTGCCGTGGGCGAAGCTCTCAATTGCAGAAAGCAACAGCTATAATCCCTGTCGCAGAATTATATGTTCCTTGCTGTCTTTGTTCCTGAGAATAAACACATACTTCTCCCTCTTTCCCTGTCTTTCTCCGTCTTCAGGGGCTGCCAATGCCTCTTTCCCTCCTGTACGATGTGGTCAGAGGATTATAAACTGTCTGCCCTGAAAAAGTTGCAATGTCATTAACTTCGTGTGCATCACCGGGCGTTTGGCCCCCTCGCACTAGTCCTATAGTGCTTTGCTTTGATTATGTTTTAAAGGTTGGGGTTTTTTGTTTTTTTTTTTTGAAAAAGATCGATCCCTCAGAACATGTTATTTTAAACATCAAAGTAAATATTAGTGATGGTGAAATGCCAGAAGATTATCTCATTAGAGCTGAAGGAGCTGTGCTATAAATAGAAAGGCGTTTATAAAATAACCGTGGCAAATATCTTGCGGCGGGGCAGAACCGACGAGAGGGCAGCGTGGAGCGGCGCGGGTCGGAGCTGCGGGGCAGGTACCCTGCTTCGGCGCCAGCCACGGCTCTGCGGCAAAATTTAAAATTTCACACGGAGGCTCATTTTTGGGGACTTTCTATCAAGCGTACACAGGGATGTAAACCTCAGGGGGCGTTTGTTTTCCTGTTCCAGTCCATGCCAATACCCATGTTGGCTGGAGATAGCTCAGCCACACCAGAGATCTGTTTCTTATTCCGTTCATTAATATTCCTGTTAGCAGAGCTCACGTGGTGACAGCGTGCGATCTGGTGCATGCCGGGTGAGAGCAGGGAGGTTTTTGAAGCCTTTGTTCATTTCTGGTCTCCCCCGCGCCGCGGATGGTAGAAGGGGAAATGCTTTGTCGGGCGCCCAGGTAATTCCCCAGCCGGCGCAGGGGTGTTCCCTCGGCTCCGCTCGCCGGAGCCCTGCCCGGACTAGTCTGAAATGCCTCCGTCAGTGAGGCTTCCTCCAGTTCTTGGGAGGTTGTTCCAGTGTCATGAAGTTTCTCCATATATGGAACATGCCGAGTGCTCCGGTTGCTCCATCCTCGGCTTCCCGTTGTTCTGCTTGGCCCCAGGGCATCTCCCTCTCCTTCCCTTCTCCTCCTTCCATCCCAAAAACCTCCAGCACTTGTCGGTGCATCTCCAGCCGCATTCCCCAAGCAGCTGCTCCTTGGGTGGAATGGGAAAGGTCCTGTCATCTCCTGTAAATCATGCTTCTGCCAGATAAGGCTCGGGGGCTGAACTGTTTCACTTGGCAGAGGAAGACCCCGATAAGCTGCGACTGAGCGAGCAGTCGACGGGGTGAAGCGTAGCCCTGAGGGAAGGTATTGCCCGCTCAACATAAACAGTGTCTGCTAGTCATGCGAAAGGCCTTTTAAGTACCAACATGCAAACCTGTGAGAGGAGAGGCCCTGTTATCGCCGATGGCTCAAGGCCACCCAGAGAAAGTGACGGGGAGGAGTAAGTTTGCTTATCATCACACGAAGCCCTGCTCCGGAGCCAGCGTGGGCTCGGCCGCCCAGAGGAGCCGTTCCATGGAGGGCTTCTCGCTGCAGGTTGCATCAGGCCCACCCAGGGGATGATTCTGTTCAAGCGCTTATCTAAAGCTTATCTGAAACCCCTAACTCCAAAAAACACTTTTCTTGCCAAGTTTCCAGCAATAAGTTCATTCTAAGCCAGAAACACCCCAGGATGTGTTTGTCACGTCCTGTCCTGCCTAGATCTCAAGTTAACACAAATGAACTTAAAACAAACAGAATTTGGACCAAATTTGTCAAGTTTTCAGAAACAGTTCGCTAGTGATGTGGATGATGTCAGCTCAGATGTGCCGAAGATATGCAAGTCAAAAAGATCTTTGCTTGACCCCACCACCATAGGAAATGTTTGCAGGGTGAGTGGTTACAAACATTTCCTGGGAACCCGTGAGCAGGTCGGATCTCACGCAGCGACAGGGGAGTGAGAAACGTGGAAAACCACCAGCCTGGATACAGACTCATTTTTCAACACTGAAGGAGGTTTTAAAGGGACGCAATCAAAGCAAATTTTCCCAACTTGGTTACTGTGAGTGCCTTCGTTTAAGTCTGCAACCAATTCAAGAATTGGGAGATTCTCCACTGAGAAACTCTGCCAAAGTATTTTGGCTCCATCTGACTCCAGTGGAGCGATGTCAGTGGCACGTGTTAACTGCAGGGTCTCCATCCGGCAGCTCCGTTGCTGCTACTCTCTTACCTTCTGCCTTCTCCCAGGCTGGGAAAAGAATGCTCGGGGTATGCCATGTCTGACTATTCAGTGTCTTTACACCTCTTTTTATCATCCCGACCCCACTCGTGGTGCTCTTGTGTTTCCTACTCTTCCATCGTAGCTTAATTTTTAAAGGGAAAATGAGTTAAAATGAATCTATTCCTGTGCAGTTCTGCAAATCCTTCTGAACTCAAACGTTCATCAATGTTGGTTCCAGCGGAGCTGAACGTGGGGGGTGAAATCCTGGCCCCCCGCTGTGGGAGTTGTGCCGCTGACCTCAACAGGACCAAGACTTCACCCTGAAGTGGCTTTGGTCAAAACCACAGTGCAAACGATGAGTTCAGCCCTCTCGGGGTTAGTGGCCAAGAACGAAGGCAGCTCTTCCATGTCCAGGCATGGATAAATGTATTCAGTGGCCTTTGGGCTGCAGCTTCCTCGTTAGGAAGCCACATGTGCTTGTGAGCCGGCGTATTTTCTGTTGCACCCTGCCGTACCCCGTCAAATCCAAACCATCTGGGCCATATGTTTCCCTGAACAGCGAACCTGCAGGGAGGGGAAAAGGGCCCATAAACTCCCTGCGCAGCAGATCTCATGGAGCTCGCTTAAGGGAGCCGGAGCCTGGAAACGATCTGCAGATCTTCCAGATCTGCAGGGGCTGGAGGGAGTCCATGGCCCGATGCGGTCTGCAAGGCTTCATCCCGCTGCAGAGCTCCCCCGGCACATTCCTCCGTGGTAATGTGTCTCGGGGTCTGTGGGTGCTCGCTGTCACGGTCACGCCGCCTTGCACAAAGGTGGCCCCAGGGTGACAGCATGGGTGTCCCCATGCTCTTGCACAGGCTGCCTGCTTGCCTGTCGCCAAATCACTTCTCCGTTTGCTTTGGTTTGGCCTGCTGTGAAACGAAGGTGACATTCACCTGCTTGCCGGGCGGCCATGGGGACAGGAGCAGCAGCCATCGGGGTGGCAGAGGAGCTGGGCTGTGTGTTTGCCTTATCGTGCTCTGGGTGCCCTGGGAGGCCGGGTGCTGCCTGCGCACCTCTGTGTCACCGCGATGCAGCTGCTTCTCTGAAAGGACACGTTTCGAATTTCCTGGAAGGACAGCGTGGTCCAAACTGACTTTGCTGCTTCAGGGTCCCACTCCGCAGCAAACCGCGTTTCCTCCGGGCCACTTCTGTGTGTGACCCCCTGAGACAGCCTGGGTTTTGTGACCCAAACCTGATCTAATGTCAAAGGTAACCCAGTTGTGAGAGTGGAATGGGACCAGAGATCCCCTTGAGTCCCTTACAACCTCCGTTATTCTTTTATTCAGTCTGTCGGGACCAAATCCGCAATGGGTGCTGGAGCCAGGCGATGCTGTGGATCCCTTCCCCTGCCCAGGACCGTGCTCCCGCTGGGCGCAGCGTTACACACTGCTGTGCCACGGGATGCTGTGCCGTGGTGGTGGCAGAAGGAGCTGCTGACCTCAGTGCTCGCTGCAGGTCCCATGGTGCTTCTCGCAGCCCTTCTGGGTAACAGAAGTCCACTCGAATGTTCTCCTTGGGAAGTGTGGTGGGACTCACTTGTCTCCTTAGCTTTAAGCGTACGAGGCTGTGCTGTGCCATGGGTGCACGTGGTGTGGCAGGCGATGAGAGGGGCTGTAGTGGGGCTCTGCTCTCTAGCATCGCACTCCCAGTCTGGTGACCAGACACGTCTTTGTCAGAGTTTCCCAGCACAGGTACTACAGGCACTACAGATGTGTGGGCCCTAAGGCCAGGTTGACAAAGCAGTCAAACTTAGGGTGCCACCTGTGGTGTGTGAGCTGTGACAGGTCTTTGTAAGGTATAACTGTATAAAACGTGCTCCTGCCTGAACTGGGACAAACAGCGCATTCCTTTCTCAGAGCAGATCCCTCCTGGAGGGAGCCGGTGGCGGTGATGCAGGTGAGTGGAGCTCAGTGTTGGCACAGGAGGGTGTTTGTCTTAATGCAACCCCAGGGCTCGGTGCCTCCCGTTGCTGTGTTGTGTAAGCACAGGGACTGCTGGAGGGCTGATGCTGGAGCCAGCTCTGCCGGGATGCAGATGGCTGTTGCAGTGGCTGCGGCTGCTTCCCTGCCTGCTCGGAGGTGTGAGTGCTGTGAGTGCTCCCGGCCTCTCTGAGAGCCTGGGGCTGGTTCCTGGCATCCCGAGCGTGTTGCTTGCTCCATGCTGGTGCAGAGGGAGCTGCTGTTGCCGAGGCCCAGGAGACCTGGATTCTCTCCCGGCTGCGCTGAACCCCGCAGAGAGAAGGGGTAGCTTTATGAAGGCAGAAGGCAGTCATGGAGATGCCAGGTATAAAAACAGCATTCATGCGTGGCGTATCCGGAGGTATCAGCGGTGCATTATGGCGTGCTGAGGGGTGTGCGCGTACCGAACACAGACGTGCCTGCAGGTCGTGTGTATCCTCATACAGGTAGCGTGTATCCTCGTGCACACCCACACGCAAACACCTGCAGTCGTGGTCTGCGTGCGTGTGGATGACATGTGCGTACTTACATGCGTGATGCGCATGTGTAGTTGGCAGGGGCACTGTACGGGAGGCGAGACGCACTTTCTTTTAATGACTGCTGGGTCGTCTTTTTAATTCTGCTGTTTTGTGCCTGGCTGAAGCCAGCAAGGAGAGTGGTGGCAGGGGGCCAGCAAGTCTGGGTCACATGGAGCGGCTCCAAACTATTGCATAAGTCTCGTCTGAAAGTGGACCTGCTTGGTGGAGCCATCCCCGTTAAGCAAAAGAAGTCCAAGGCTGGGAGCACTGGGCTGCTCGGTAGCCACCTTACCTCTGGCTGAAGCCGGGTGGCCCAGCAGCTGGATTGGGGCTCAGCCCTGGGGCTCGCGCTGCCCTGTGCCGAACACCCCTCCCTGGTGCTGGTGTGAGCTGGCACTTCTCTCATGCTTTCCTGTTGAGGACCTCCGAGCATTTTACCACACTTGGAGAAACGCAGTGACCCCGGCCTTCCAGATAGGGCCAGATCCTTATGTAACAGAGAGATAGTATTTCCAGAAAGCAAAGCCGTCGGTGTCAGAGATAGGTCGGTGCTCCCAGCTCCCCATTCCTATGCCCTCGCTTTGCCATGGGGTTCTTTTGCCCCTTTGCCTGTGAAATTAAAGATCCTGTTAGCTTCTGGAGGGGAGCAAGGGTGTAATTCAGCTCTTTTCTCACTGAGATTGCACTGAATACATTTGACTGTAAAACAATTCTGGTGTTGTTTTTTTTTTTAAAAAAAAAGTACTCCCACACAGTACTGGAGTGAGCCCAAGCCCCTGTGAAGCTTGCTTGTACAAAGGGATGGAGGGTGTGCCCGGCTAGAGCACAGCAGGGCCCGGCGTGGAGGGCCACCGCGAGCCCCAAGGAGGGAGCTGGTGGTCCAAAGGCAGCGATGTTGTCCCTCTGCTCACCCGGGCTGGTACCAGGGTGCTGGCAGGGGGACGGAGACCCCGGCTCAGACCTGTCACTTCCCGGGTTCAGACTGGTAGCATCAGCCTGGGTTGCCCGCGTTGCTGGTGAACGCCTTTGGACGGGGTTGGATCTTATTTTAACAGCACGAAAGCAGCATGTCTCCTCCAGGCAAACTCTAAATTTGACCCTGCAGTGGCTGGGATGGGTGTCTGCAAAGAAACGCTCGTAGAGTGAGATGAAACAGCCCTTAGACGTGAGGTGGGCTGCAGTGAGTGCTGCAGGTCCCCTCGCATCCCGGTGGATGCCAGTGAGAAAGGGAAAGGCAAAGGCCCTTGTCCTTGCTCCAGCGTGGGCTTGATAACAGGAGCAACCGGAGGACGGCGAGGGGATCCTAAAGGGTTGCTGTAGAGCAGTGTAGGCAGTAACCATCCCGTGGCTGGAGGCTGCTGTTTTCTGGTGAACAGTGATAACTACGTGTTTCTAATTCTTTGCTTGCCGTGCCCCGAGAGAGGCCAGGCTTGGAGCAGCAAAGCAGATTAAGGTTCAAGCTCTTGTTTTCAGTTCTGCAGACCGGTGACTTTAACCCGTTTTTCGCATTCTGCAGCCAGTGCTCCTAGCAGTGAGCTGCTGATTAGTTAATGCTGTTTTTTCTGGTTTTAACCCATAATGCTACTCTAGAGCTGAGAAGTGACTTCCCAGTGGAAGTCCTGTCATGCTGGCAGGATGACTGCAAAAAGACTTCTGCCATCTGCAGCTCAGCATGTTTTCAACTTAGCAGGCCAGCCAAATATTTTGTCGGGAATATCAGGAGAGCCTCTTGCTGAAAGCCGGGGAGGTCTCGGGGCACTTTGCATCCAGCCCCCTGCTCACCGCCCGCCCGGTCCACAGGAGGTGCACCGTGGTGGGGGGGAGCAGCGCCGTTTGCTCTGTCCTCGGGAGCGTGCAGGGACCTGCTGGGAGCTGGGGTGGTGACTGGGCACGCACGAAATGCCCGCCGCCCCAGGGGGGAGCACAGCGGGCCAGCAGCCCCCAGCCGGCGGCAAGCACACAGCTGCGTTGGCAACCCTGCGCCCGGCGGGAGGGACCTGCCTGCTGGCATGCCCTGGGGTGTGCAGAGCCCAGGTGATGAGGAGGAGGGAGGTAGAAATGGTGAGAAAATTTGACAAAAATTTAGAAATGTGGGAGCCGTTTCAAGGAAAGGAGGCAGGAGTGTTATCGGTGGCTTTCCTTATCACTTCCCCTCTTTATACTGGAAAGGGCAAGGTGCTGGTGCAGATGGGAGAGCTGGTGGTACCGAGCATGGCTGGATGCAGTGGGGGGAGAGGAAGGAGATGTCCCCTTTGGCCATGAACTGCAAACGGGCCCAGTCCGTGCCCGGCTGTGAGGGCTGAGCTCTGATTTCTTGCTGTGGTAATGACTGCCCAACATTGCCTGCTCCTCTGGTCTGGACCAAGAAGCCTGCTAAATTAGGGACGGGGATCGGCTGCGTGGAAGTTGAAGTTGATGTTTGATGGGCTTGGTTGAAAGGTAACGGTTTCAAACTTGAAAGAGGGTAGATTTAGATGAGATCTCAGGAAGAAATTGTTTGCTGTGAGGGGGGTGAGCCCCTGGCCCAGGTTGCCCAGAGAAGCTGTGGCTGCCCCATCCCTGGAGGGGTTCAAGGCCAGGTTGGACGGGGCTTTGAGCAGCCTGGTCTGGTGGGAGGTGTCCCTGCCCAGGGCAGGGGGTGGCACTGGGTGGGCTTTAACGTCCCTTCCAACCCAAACCTTTCTGTGATTCTATGAAAGTGTGAGAAAACCATCTTTTTCCTTGAAGATTCTGAAGGTTCTGGATTTGGTATGTCTTTTTTTTTTAATATCTGGCCGGAGCCATCTAACTCTGTGTTTTCTTATGCCGAAAAGTCTGGCCTGCATCACCGGGGGTGGTTTTCTGCTGGCCGCCTTCGGATACGTGCCGGAGCCCTTGGTGCCAGTGGTGGCACCGGCACATGCAGCTCTGTGCGAGGCTGACCACACACAGGTGCCATTGAGTTGTCTCTGGAGACCCAGGCAGAGCTCACCGGGGCCTTTACTTTTAAGACATTCCAGTCCTCAGTTAAACAATTTCCTCACTTTTGCGCTTTTGGTGAGCCCTCCCACGTGCTCGCTCTCACGGGGAGGTGGAGATGCGGCTGGTGGTCCGGGTGTCCCCTTCCTCTGACCCCCACGGTGCTCAGCTCTGCGGGTCAGGCAGCGATGGGCACGTGGTGGTTTTCTGCGAGTCCCCTGAGCACGGGCTGAGTCTGGGACAGTCCTTAGAGACCACGCGGAGGGGTTATCCTTCTGCCTTGAAGCAGTATTTGGGAAGTAGATTTCAGCCAAGGGTTTACAGCCAAAACTTGTGAGCCTCCATGAAGCAGCGACAGCAGGTGAGAAGACAGCTGATTTTCAGAAAACACGGCGACTTTAGGATCGGCATCCACGAGCTACAGGCCCCGCTGTGTGGCCGTGGTGGGCGGGTGAGGTAGCAGACAGGAGGTCAGAGCCCTCTGCGCGGAGCAGGGGGTGCGTGGGGGTGCTGGGCAGAGCCTGAGAAACCTGGCGATGCTGCTGCCGAGGGCCTCTCAGTGGCACTGGCGTGGCCGTGAGCCACACATCCCAGCACCCTGCAGTCCTCACCCGGTTTAGCTTGGTTTGCAAAGAAAATAAGGCCCGTGTAGTCTCCGTACTTGTACACTAGGGTTCAGTGCTACGAGTCTGGTTGTTCCCAGACCTCCATCCTGAGTGTTGGAATATAGGATGGGATCACAGGTACTTGATGGTGAATGTAACCATTCCTTGACCGCAGTTCGAATAGCCAAGTCCAAATGTTCCAAATACATAGATTTTATATCTGCCTGATCTGCTAGGCAAATCAGTCGCGGGATCAAGAAGGTGTCAACCTTCTGAAATGGTTTTAACGGGGCCTTTCCAACTTTGTCCAACCATCCATGTCTTCCTCTCGATGATAACTGTTGAACTGGTGGGAGCATGGAGTGGACGGGAGAGCAGAAATCTCTCTGTGGTGATGTCTTCGAGGGGCTCCACATGACAGGTGACCTCCTGCAGGGTCTGAAGTGCTGCTCAGCCCGATGGCGGGGTCAGGAGGCAGCCGGGCCCGAAGGCGGCCAAGCTGTGGGACGTGGCACCGCGATAACCCCGGCGTGGTTAGGGAGTGCCGGCACCAGACAGAAGAAAGGAGAAGTAACTGTGAGGGCCAGGGACTTTCATTCATTCGTTAACGCCGTTGCTGATGGCACAGCCCAGAGCCGCTGCTGGGGGTGCAGCGGCGCGGCCGTGGGGTGCTGCTGGCCCTGCACCTTGGGAAGGTGTCAGTGGAAGGGCCGGGGGCTCGGGGGGTGGGGGGGGGGTGGTGGTGGTGGTGCGCTGCAAGTATTTCCTCCCACCGGGGAGAGCTGGAAACAGAAATCTGTGTTTGTATTTATTTCTCTCTCAAAAAAAAAAACGGGAAAAGGACACCTGAGCTCATAATTTGCAAAAGTTGGATGAGAAACCTGGAAGCCGCCAGGCCCTGCATCTTTAAAAGCAGTTAAATTCCTCTTCTCTGCACTAGGAGGCACCTTGAACCTTCCTCTTGGCCCCGAGCAGGGCCCATCTGCTTCCTATTACCTTCCCATAAAGCTGCCTCCCTGGCCAAAAAGCCGGGCTTTCAGGGAATTCTGTCTGCAGCCCCGATGTTGAAATTAGTAACAGTTGTCATCTGTTTTTCTTTTTTTCTCTTCTCTTTTTCGCTTTATTCCAGCTTGAATTTTAAACCCCCTCCCCAGGCTCCCTCCCCTCCATCCCGCCTGGTTTTGGTGTGGGAAGAGGTGACCTGGAAGCCACCACCGGCTCCGGTGGCATCGTCCCCGTGGTCCCCGCCGCCGCCTCCTTGCGCGGGCGGCCGGGCCCGGCCCACGGGTTCACGCGGCGAAAGCCACCTTGGCGCGGGGAGCGGGGAGCGTCAGCCGCTCGCGGGGCGCCTGCCAAGGACAACGAATTCCTCGGGAAGGAGCAAATCAGAACCGGCCCAAGCGAGGGAGGCACGAGACCGGAGAGGTCACCCCGTGCCTCCCCGTGGCCCCTCCATCCCGGCCGGTGAGACGCCGGCATCCCACCGCCCCTCATGTGGGCCTGGGCTCCTCGGGCTTGTCCGGTCGCTGCCGCTCGGAAAGCGAAATCTGAAAAGTGAGGTTATGGAAAACTTTATACGTATTGAAGCAGCCGCGGAGCCCGCGCGCTTCCAGCTCTCTCCTCCTTGTTACGGGTCCTTCTCCTGCAGGAGACGGGCTCCTCGGGGTCTCGGAAGTGAAGCAGCGGCGCTGGGAAGGGGCCATGTTTTCCTCGCTGTGTGCGGGAAGGAATCGAAGCTGGGCCCTTCCCCCAACCCATCTTACGGGAATTTTGCAGCTGTAATTTCTGACTTGTGCTTCTCCAAACGTGCCTCCTTCCCCCAGGGTAGGGGCTGCGGGGACTTGGCGCCTGCAGCTGCCTCCCGGCCCCAGCTCCGGTGGATGCCAAGGAGCCGGGACTGAAGGGGAAGGGCAGAGGGGAGACGAGGGCACCAGTCGCGACCGCCGCAGGTCAGGGTCGCAGAGAGGCGGAGGAAGGACGGGAAATAACGACAGCCTTGAGGAAGCGGGTTCAACAGCTGGAAAACAAGAAAAATCAGTAGCGTGAAGCCCAGGAGAAAATATGCTTCAGCTGAGCGGCTTTTTGTCCGCAGACCTTGGAGCCATGACAGGACTTAAAAGCTGGAATCTCGAGCTTTTATAGATGCTGAAAAATATGCTGACTTAGGAGAGGGCTGTAGCACGCCCGGCTTTCGTTTCACCTTCTCCCGTTTCCAGTTGACTTCCCGCAGCCCCATGGGGAGCAGGCGCAGAGCGGTTTGCTGCATCCCTGGCACATGGCTGCGCATTGCTGTGGCCCTGGCTCTGCCCTCTCTGTGCCTCAACCAGGGAGGTGACGCTACGGAGGATGCTGTCACCAGGTGGACGTGGCCTCGTGGACCCACGGTGCTGTTCTCAGCATCCTTGTGTTGTGGTGAAAGAGGGCAGAAGAATTCCTGCCCAGCCCTCTTGCCTCCACTACCTGCTTCCCTTTACCTGTCACGGGTGAGCGGAGCAGCCTGAGGTGAGATTTAGACAGTTTTTCCCCCATCAGGCAGTTCATTCTCACGGTTGCTGATTGCGTACGCAGTCTCCAAGGTCACCATCGTGGGTGTTGTGTCCAGACTTTGCAGAAAACAACCTGGCAAGTGGCACCAGACGAGACCGGGGAGACCAGCCCGAGGCCTCACTGGTCGTCTTTGGCCATTTTTAACTGTAAATAAACAGTTTTACATTTTTAACTGTGAATAAACAGTTAAAAATCTTAGCGTTTAAAATATGGAACTCCAATTTGTGATGTAAAGACGCATGATTCATCCTCCCAGCATTTCTGTCTAGTAGGGAAAAATCATTAACTTATTTAGGTTAATTATTGGGGTAGGAGTCATCGCTCTGATTTCTTCTTGTACTTCACCTCTGCAGTCTCTGGCCTGTGAGGGGTGTTATTCCAAGCCTCTGCAGCACAAATAGCATTAACTGCGTAGTAAAGATGGGAAAACAGAAGCAGAAATAGCTGGCAGACTGGCAGACTCCCCCGAGGACGCCAGGCGGAGGGGAGCGTGGCAGACCCCAGGAGGAGCCGGGCTCTCCCACCCCGTGCTCTAACCATACTTAGTCTTTGCTATGTAAAACACCCAAGAGCGGAGCAGGTTAATGATGTTATTCCAAGTGTTTCCTTATGGGGATGAGGACCACACACATGCTGTGGCTATTGACACCTTTGGGAAGAGCAGCGTCCTCCGAGCCCCATCTTCCCGGCAGCTCAGGAGCATCCGTCCTGCCTTTCCCCGCTGTGCTCCGCCGCCGTCTGCTGCGCAACTCGTAGCTGCATCGTGGGGCTGAAATCAGGCTTCAGTATGTATTTATCTGTCGCCTTTGCAGGAAGGTTTGCGTTCTGCTGCGGGGCTGCTGTGGAGCGGAGCATCGCTTTCAGATATTTGGGAGTCTCCAGGCAGTCGTTAGGTATGTGCCGTATTCATTGCGTACGTCATCTAATCGCTGGATAGAAACAAAAACCGCAGGCTTTATGCAACACTCCAGCACTATGTGAGTTTTGTATAATTGCCTCAGACTGAGTGGAAATCATCTGCAAGCCAAAAATCTTTCACTGAAGCAATTAGCGAATCATTTTAAATAACAAATACAATTGGAATCTCACGATCCATTTGTGGATAGGGCTGAGGGTAAGGGTGAGTTCGCTGAATGGGTCCTTTGTTTCCAATCACTTTTTTAGGTTTAGCCAATACACTCGGAGAGCAAGTGCTCATCTCTCAGTGCAGTGACAGGCATCAAAGTGTATTTTAAAGCCAGGGAAACTGGAGCAGAGAGAATTCCTAGGTTGCTGCTCTGGACTAACCTGCTAATGCTTTTATTTCATGCTCTCCTTTGAGAGATCAGGTAACGGAGACTGTTCGGTCTGCACTTCCTCGTGGGTGTTGACACGGGACAAAGGGTTCCAATTTATTCTGAGCCGCTTTCCTCAGGTACAAGGTGTATACCAGCCCTTTGGCGCTCTGTTAGAGCGGTGCGGGGGCTGTGCTGGGAGCAGAGTTTGTCCCCGGGAGAGCACCCAAGTGTGCAATGTCCCCATAGCAGCATAACGTGGCTTTCCAGTGCTGTGAACTGATGTGGGTAATTGCACATTTGCGTTCGCTTCCCGTCCTTTTCTCCCCTTTTTCTTTCTTCCCATCTCGCTCTTTGCTTCTCTGAGATCGGGCTTTCCTTGTTCACCTGCACACCATTTTCTCCCTCCTGCCCTTCTCCTCCATCCCGTGTTCCGTCTCGGCCGGTCGCTCATCCCCACCCTCTCCTTCACAGGGGCGATGCCACCGACAGCCTGCGCTTCGAATTAGCCCATGGTGACCCCACTGCGCTGGCCCGGGCTCAACACGCTGCCAAGACACTGTTGGCCTCGCTGCTTTGGGGAGAGCACGGAGCGGCCGAGGATGCCTGCGGAGGGACCGAGGACTCCTGTCTCTACATAAGCGGTGGCCGAGGGAGAGACATGTTGGGACGGCGCCCTTTCAGCCGGCACAATACTCCCTGCGCTGAGACAAGCATCGCTAACCATGGCAATAGCTTGGAGGCTTCTCACGTGGACTGTCATCTTCACTGCGGCTGTGTGCAACTTTCCCGGTTACACGTTCCAGTCACAAGGTAGGATTCGCCATGGGCAGGGGAGCTGGATCCAGCCACCTCCGCTGGCAGGAACCCTAATGCCGGCCCCGGGGGAGGTATTAGGGTGATGTTGTGCTGGGGAGGAGGTGGAGACGCCCCGAACTCTGCTCTGTTTGCTGTGCTGCAGCAGAGCTCCTGCTCAATTTGCAGGTGTTTTCCGCTGACCTCCAAGGAAAGGATGTGTTTTGCTCTCGGATGTGACGCTCCCTGACTTTCTGCAGAATTCAGAGCGGCAGGGTCTGTGTAAGATGAGGGCCACGTACAGGCTTAGAAGACGAAGGGGATGTGTTAGCACTAGAGGAAGCTCCTCTTGCCCTGGGGTGGAGCGGGGCATCCTCGGATGAATAGAGGCTTTGTTCCGGGGAGGGCGGTGTGTGCGCGGCCAGCCCGGGCGCTTGCGAGCGGTCCCCTGCGTGAGCAGGGATGGAGGGCTCTGCTGGAGCCTACAGATACAGATGCGTGCTGCCGGAGGAGCAGCTGGAGTTTGTACACACTTTTCTGTAAGTGCTGCCATTAGTGAATGCTCAAACCCGCTCAGGCGTGAGCGAGCGCTTTGTACCCGTCTTGTACCTGTGGGTTTCTAATCCTCTTGTGTTTAAATACAGAGCCGCGCACGCAACTGGTTGCGAGGAAAGCAGAATGTGGGGCTCTTGTGCATAGATTTGTGCCTTTGTACATGATTTTATTCCAGGTTGGGAGTAAAGGGTCTGGAAAGTGAGGTGGGCTGCCTGGTACCCAGCCTAGAGTACAAATACAGCACGGGTGGGTAACACAGAGTAGTTAAATTGCTTAATGCTAATTTGCTTTTGTGACCATTTCTTAAGAGGCAACATGAACACTCCCATCGGGTGCCAGAGGTAAGAGGACAGAGCTCCGAAGTTAGACATTGATTTGTGCAAGGTGTTAAAGCCTCAGCAGCGTACATACGCAGCCATAATCCTGGAATACCGCGTGTGCCCGGATTAATTGCAGCAGGGCCAAAGTCGGTGACGTACCCGGGCTGTGGAGTGGTGCCACGCCATTGAGCCGTAGTTGCGATGGCTGTGGGTTGTCTTGTGAAGCAGAACTGAAAAGAGGAACGAAGGCAACCGAAAGCCGTGCGCCGTCCTGGGTCTGAGCACCATCGCGTTGCTAAACGTGGGGCACTGCGGTGCTGCAGCTCGCGCCGGGCGGAGGAGCGGCAGTCAGACGCAGCGCTGCGTGCTGTGCAGGCGCTGCGCAACGTGCAACGTTACACAGGCAGATTTTCTTGAATCTGAAACAAACACGGTTTCTGGTCCTTTTCGCCAAAGCCTCTGGCAGTGCCTGGGGTGACTGTTCTGGGCCTCCCGCGTCCATCAGTTCACACCTCCCTCCATCTGCAGCCCCGCGTTCGCAGCGCAGCGACGCTCTGACGAGGGCTTCGCTGCCAGATCGCCTCCATCCTGACTCGCAGCGGCTCAGATCCTCCCTCGCTCGCGAGCCCCCGCACCGTTTGCTGTAACACACCTCGGTCTCAACCCGAAGGCTCACCAAAATTACAGTTAATGCGTTTGTGCTCTCCTGGATGCTGGCTTCCTCTGAGCAGGGCTGGGGGATGAGTCTCGGCCCGTGGTGTTGCCGGGAGCGTGGTGCCGTGGGAGCACCAAGCCAGGGATTGCAGCCTGTCCCCTCCCCAGTCCCCATCCATTCCCAAAGATCAGGCTGCCCCATGGGCCCCTCTGGCTGTCAGAGCACTTTTTTAGGCTCCCTGGGTCCGGAGCGGTTGGCGTCAGGCTACTGATGTTACTCAACACTTCTCTTCGCCACGCTGCTGAGATAGTAAGTACATAATCCTCACAACACCCTTTCAAGAGGGTGAAATGCCGTTATCTCCTCTTAGCAGTTGGAGGCACGGAGCATAAAGGCCAGTGTTTTCAACAAGCTGCTGATTTTGACCGAGTGACTCGCTCCAGTTAGCAGCGGAGCAGGATTCACGTGCCCCGTGTGCACGACTCCAGATCGGTGTGTTTGTTTTATGCAGGAAAAAGATTAAGGTATCGTACTCATGAGCTGTAATTATCTTTGTGGGAAACAGCAGCCCGGCGCTGAAGGCCTCTTCAAGCCAGCAGAGACGTAACGAGATTCAGCTGTAACGTGTACACTCGGGCCGCAGTTTATAACAGTGCAGGGAACAGCAGCTGAACCAATCGACCAGGGATTCAGCACGTGCTCACCGTTGCTGAACGGGTTTTAATCAAAAGGAAATTTTCTGCCTTAGTTTAACTGCGGTGATAGATTAGACAGTCCCTGTTTTATAGAACGTTAAGTGAGGCCAATCTCACTGCTCCCAGCTCACAGGTGAACCAACGGACCCTTGGAGGATGTAGCGAGACTGCCACAACGCCAGGGCAGCCTGAAGCCGTGGGATCCTATGGGATGCATGGCTGTTTTCCGCAGCCATCCCTTAGGAATCATGTCTGGGCTGCAGCTGGGGCTCCTCTTTGCTCTGATGACAAGACCGGAGCAAACATCTGCTTCCTCTTCATCCTTTAAGCAGCTCTGTAATGAGAGGGGCGATGGCGAGCGTGCAAGGAGGGAACAAAATCCTCCTTCTTCCACTTTCACCTTCCCTCTCCTCTTTTTGTTCAGCTTAGCCCTCTGCCTCCCCGGTCCCTTTCCCTTCCTCTGACGTCCCTGTCCCTGCAGATGTCTGCTCCCTTTCCACCAAAAATGGGGCAGCGAGGTGCCCCTCCCCGCACCCCATCCTTTCTGCTTCCCACCTTTCTCCCTTGCCCTCTCCTGGGAAGTCTGTGGTCCTTCAGGGGTGCCCAGTGTCCCGCACAGCCGTGGGCAGATTTTCCTGGAGAAAGGCTTTTTATAGCATCTCTTCCGAAGCAGTTTGACAGCTCTCTGGAGACACCAGGGTGCTTATCACCGCTGCAAACCCTTGTGATACAGCGGGTGCAGTACTGCATGTTTCAGGCCAAGATCTATTTATACAGCATGAAGTGGCTGAGAGGGCAGAGGGAACACGATGGCTTTTCTGGAAGGAAGGAAGGAAGGGCCAGTGCCGCTCTTGCTGTTGGGAGAGCTCCTACTATGGTCTGTAATATGGGGAGCAGGACCAAGGCAGAGATGAGCAAATAAGGGAACAAATAATGGGTGGAATACACAGGGTTAGGGAGTGAAAAAGGTCCCAATCGCTTAGAGCCTAATCTAATCTTTCACATTTTTCAAGGAGAGGAAGGAGCCAGCTGTAACCCTGGATGAGGACACCGGCTTCTTCTTGTGTTCAAAGTCTCTGTTATTTTTTCCCATTTGTGGCATCTGACGCATCACCTCCTAAAACATTCCTGTGATGCAGGGCTCTGCTCTTCGTTCTTTCTTCCTGTGCCTCAGTTTCCAGAGTGACATCCCTGAGAGGATGCGAGGGTGCAAGGTGACCAGAGCTACAGCAAAAGCGGGTTTTCACACACAACCAGGCTCTGGACACGTTTTTTTCCTCCTGGACGTACCTTGCAGGTCGGGATCAGAGACCGCAGCCCAGGGTCCCAGGCCCTTTCTAGCCACTGCGTGCGCAAACCTCCTTCAGAGTCACTATTTTGCAAGCCCATGCGGACTGCGGAGAGGGAAAAAGAAAAACAAGACACTTCCGATAGCAAATTTTCCCAAGCCTGAGATCATTGGTTAAGTGCAAATAGTCACTCTTGTTTGCCTGGCCGCGCCACACGCGAGGCAGTGTGATGCAGGAGAAGCTGGAGCACAGGAAGTTAAAAAACTAATAATTATTTCTGGCTTGTTGAGGCAAGGGAGAGGTGCCAGAAGTGCTTATGGTTTGGAAGGATGGGAGCTAACCCCTAAACCCAGCTGGTGGGAAGGACTGTCCCATTACCGGTGGCCAAGGAAACCACTCTGTCAGGCTCCCACACTGGAAAACACACTAGAGGAAAAGGAAACTTTCCGGTGCTGCCATGTGGTAAGAGTCTAATTTGGAATCCAAATTTATGATGGCTGGGAAAGCTTTGAAGATGGGTGCTGTGGAGCCAGGCGAAAGGCAGCCACCCTGGAGCAGCCTGGCCTCTCCCGTTTGCTTAGGAAACAGCTAAAATGGGATGCAGAAAGCACAGTAAGAATATTCCAGAGTGAAAAGAGGGCAGATCCTCTCCCACTCCATGAGCAAACCTCCAGCCACGAAGGGTTCAGAAGAACACGCCGTGATGGGGCAAGCTGTCCTATCCTGTCCAGTGCAGGATTTTTGACATCTTGCAATGAAGGCTCTGGTGCTGAGCGCTGTCAGAGACGGCTGAACCTCCAGTCAGATCCACTCTGGCAGTCCCTGTGACATTTTGCTTGGAAAATGAGGAATTTCTGTGGAGGTTGCTGAGTGCCAATTTCTTTGACAGCCAGAAGTGTTGCGTTGCCGGGTGAGTGCAGGCAGCCGTTTTGGGCAGTGACCTTGTCAGAGCACATTTCCCAAGTGATACGAGACAGGCTCAAAAACTCAAGTGCCCCAAGAGAAGGTGCTAAGCCGGGCTGTTCGGGTACGGAGCACCAAGCTGGGGAGCCGGGAAGGCAGGCGGTGTCGTAGATTGAGACCTGGCTGAGGGGTTGGAACGTCTGGCTTTTTTCCTTGCTGCCATTTTAGCGCAGCTGGGGAATTCTGGTTACCCTCGTTCTTATTTTGATCGTGAGATTGGCATTGCAAGGACGTTGTCTTTGTGCCTCTTAGGAGGATGCCCAGTTCCTAATGCACCAGTGCAGCTGTGATCGGGGAGGCTGGTACGGTACTGGTGTTATGCGAGTTATCAAAGCGGAGTTTGCATGTGGCAGCTGTAGATGTTCTGAAGAACCCCACGGTTCCTTAGTGAGACTGTCTTCTCCTGAGGCATTGTTGCCCCAAGGCTCGTTATGTCTCATTTTGAAGAGCCCTTATTGCTAGCTTTGTTACTGAAAGGACGCAGGTCAGAATAACCCCCCAAACCACAGAGTGTGACTGCACAACCCGGAGTCCCTCTGCCCGGTGGAGATGGAGAGATGGGGGACAGCCCAGGTCCAGAGCCAGAGTCTGGGTTTCCCGAATGGCCCCTTGGACCAGTCTGTTTCTCTCCATCACCTGCAGAGGAAGAATCACAGAATCACAGAATGGCAGGGGTTGGAAGGCACCTCTGGAGATTGTCTAGCCCAACCACCCTTTTTTTTAAATGTTTTTTTTTTAATAAACTAGCAGAGTGCTGTGTGAAACTTAATCTTGCCTTAGTTGTTGGAACTGTTTGATTCATTTTGCAAGATTCGATAGTTCTCTGCGAGTTCCACACATGAACAAGGATCTTCTTGTCTTTCCTTGTTTTCCTGTGGCCCCATCCCCCTGAATCAGCTCCGAACAGCTTTTTGACATCTGAGATGGGCTATCTAGCTCTATTTACTTACCTTCGGTGGAGACAGCCTGTTGCTCTCTTCCAAAAACCCTTCCAAAGTTACCATCACACTGCCAGGTTAGGCAGCCCGTTGCCTGCTTGAGCCTACACTCCATAGACTCAAGGCCTATTGATGCTCCCAGGCTCTGAAGGCCTTTGGGAATACCCCGAGGATCCTGCAGCCCGGGCAGAGCAGTCCTGCTGTGTCAGGACCGTGTCCTTCTGCCTTGCGCGGGCTGGGGCTCAGCTGTGCTGAGGCACGGCCGGCTCCACGCTGGAGTCGCGGCGTGTTTTGCTCTCACTCTCTTTGCAGGATGTCATCCCTCCTGTGTTTGCTTTCCCTCCCCAGAGGAGTTCCTGTCCAGCCTCGATCACTATGAAATTGCGTTCCCCATCCAAGTGGACCAAAACGGGGACTTCCTCACCTTTGACGTGAGAAGCCAGCTGAAGCAGCGCCCTCGGCGCAGCCTGGGGTCCTTGCCCTACGAGCCATCCGAGCAGCAGGTTTTCTACAAAGTCTCTGCCCACCGAACCCAGTTCCTCCTCAACCTGACACTGCACTCCAACCTGCTGGCCGAGCACTTCACTGTCGAATACTGGAAGCGAGATGGCGTGGACTGGCAACACGATTTCCACGAAGACTGCCACTACGCGGGCCACTTGCAGGATCAGTACCTGAACTCAAAGGTTGCCATCAGCAACTGCAACGGACTGGTGAGTCCCTGCATTTTGCCCAGACAAGAGCAATGCTAACAACTAGAGCTGCCCATAAAGCAGAGCAGATTGCAGCTTCTTTGATCTTTGCTGTAGAAGTACAACCAAGGCCCTGGGGGTGCTGGTGGACGGCCGGCTGGATATGAGCCAGCAGTGTGCCCAGGTGGCCAAGGCCAACAGCATCCTGGCCTGTGTCAGGAACAGTGTGGTGAGCCGGACTAGGGAAGTGATCATCCCCCCGTACTCGGCACCGGTGAGGCCCCACCTCGAGTCCTGCGTTCAGTTTTGGGCCCCTCCCTACAAGAAGGACATTGAGGTGCTGGAGCGTGTCCAGAGAAGGGCTACAAAGCTGGTGGGGGGTCTGGAGGACAAACCTTCTGAGGAACGACTGAGGGAACTGGGGTTGTTCAGCCTGGAGAAGAGGAGGCTGAGGGGAGACCTTCTCACCCTCTACAACTACCTGAGAGGAGGGTGCAGAGAGATGGGGGCTGACCTCTTCTCCCTGGTGACAAGTGATAGGACAAGAGGGAACGGGTTCAAGTTATGTCAGGGGAGGTTTAGATTGGATATTAGGAAACCTTTTTTCACTGAAAGGGTTATTAAACATTGGAATAGGCTGCCCAGGGAGGTGGTGGATTCACCATCCCTGGAGGTGTTTAAAAAAAGGGTAGATGTGGTACTTAGGGACATGGTTTAGAAGTGGTTTTTGTCAGGGGAGGTTAATGGTTGGACTTGATGATCTTGAAGGTCCCTTCCAACCTCAGCGATTCTATGATTCTAACCAGATTTGGGTCCCAGCAGGTAGGTCCATGGTGGTGGGAAAGGCACGGGCTTGGTGTCAAGCTAGAATATTGCACACTGGCATTGAAAGCCAGCTGAGGGTGAAGAAGGCCACATCACTTCATTACATCCGTAAGGGTTCCTGATCCGCATTTGGCTTGTAGTCCAGTTTCTACTGAAGCTGGTGGGCATTTTTCCATTTTATTTTAATTGGAATGGGATAATCAAGGTTCTAGACTGTTATTCTGTCTCTCTCCCCTCCATTTCCAACAGCAGCAGCAAAAGGTATGTTTTGCATGTGCTAGTGAGGAAGAAATGCAGGAGGGCAGGAATTTCACAGCACAACTGGGAATGTCAAAAGTGCATTCAGATCCTTATAAGTATGTTCCTGGGGCTCCCGGTCGCTTCAGGAGCTAAAAATGTGACTTCTGGGGGAAAAATTGAAATAATCAGTGTTTTTCAATACGAAAAAGAGAACACCAAGGGGAGACAAGATGGCATTCCTCAAAAACAACAAGGCTGCTGCAGAGTGGGGGGGAATGATTGATTTTGCATATCCTAACAGCTAGGAATAGACACCATGGTCTTAAATATCAGGAAGAAAGCTTAATGGTAGACATTAGTGGTAAGGCTAGCTGAGCTCTGGACTAGATTGCTTGGAGAATGTTCAGCCCCTACATCGTTGGTGATCTTTAAGAACAGTCCAGACAAATGCCTCTCAAAAATACTCCAGGTATGATTCTTTAGCTCTTCCAGCATTGGGAATAGGTTAAGGGCTTCCATCCTTATTTTTCTGTGATTTTCTGATATTTCTGGCTCAGAAAGCACATTTCATGACCTGCCAGATGGATGGAGGGATGGAGCGAACATACCCTGTTAGTGAATCCCAAGGATGATGGCTCCCTTGGAGGGGTAACATGGAGAAAAAGCCTCCGTAGGCCAGATTCATATTTACGCTACGGCCCCACCTCTTAGCAGTATTCTGGCAGCGTGGAAGAGCTTCCAAAGGGGAATGAATTCACGTTTGATTTATTGCTAAATTACACTGCCAGAACAGTGCTGTGGGTTATTAACAGAAACAAGAATCTGACTCATTATATCATAGAGTCTAATGTTTCTACCTCACAGCCAAAAATCAGAGCTGCATAAACTCTTGGTTCCCCAGTTAGCCCTTTGTTTGGAGATGGGAACTCTGCTGAAGCCCTAGACAATTCAGTGGTGTTCACAAAAGCGGTGCAGGGTGAGCTGGATGCTGCTGGCTCAGAGGGATCCGGCGGTAGCCTACCTTCCCGCTTCAGAAGGCAGCGAGTCCAGGGCAAGCAGTGGCCCGGCAGCACTCGGACTGGGGTAATGTAGTCCACAGGCTGTGATAGCTCTGGAGAGATACCAGGGGCTGCCTGGGGGAAAATGCAGACAGGCACAAAGAGGGAGGGAGGCTCATCCAACATCATCTCCTTTCCCTGAACTCTGTCCTTCTGCCCTGGAGAGTTACGGACATCAGCAAGGAGGGGGGAGGAGCTCTTCTGGGTTAGCGAGGACCACAGGGTCAGGAATTTGGTTGAGAGGAGACTAGAGACTTTTTAGCTGACAGAGTCAGGGCTGTACTTGCCACCGGAGAAGATCTGTTGCAGAGCTCTGGTTGATCAGCAACAGCTGATCCACTCGTGCCATCCCTCAGCCCCAGCACAGTCCCCTCCAGGCGGGCATCAGTCCACTTCGGAGGGGACAGGTAGGGACAGAAGAGGGTCTCCAGTTGCTGAGGTCTCAGGGTTCGGGTTCATGCTGACACGTGCCAAGGGAAGACTGCACACGGTGACCCACGTTTGCACAGACCTGACTCACTGAAGATGCAAAGGGGGTTGTGTGTTGTGCCGTTGAATCGTAGAATCGTAGAATCATAGCATGGTTTAGGTTGGAGGGGAACTTAAAGATCATCTAGTTCCAACCCCCTGCCACATGCAGGGACACCTCCCCTAGACCAGGTTGCTCAAAGCCTTGAACACTTCCAAGGATGTGGCATCCACAACTTCTCTGGGCAACCTGGTCCAGTGTCTCACCACCCTCACAGTAAAGAATTTCTAACTAATATCTAGTCTAAATCTACCTCCTTTTGGTTTAAAACCGTTACCCCGTGTCCTATCACTGCACTTTACCCTGATAAAGAGTCCCTCCCCATCTTTCCTATAGGTCCCCTTTAGGTACTGGAAGGCTGCTATAAGGTCTCCCCAGAGCCTTCTCTTCTCCAGGCTGAACAACCCCAACTCTCCCAGCCTGTCTGAATAGGAAAGGTGTTCCAGCCCTCTGATCATCTTCGTGGCCTTCCGCTGGACCCGTTCCAACAGGTCCATGCTGGGGCTCCAGAGCTGAACACAGCACTCCAGGTGGGGTCTCACCAGAGCAGAGGGGCAGAATCACCTCCCTCAGCCTGCTGGCCACGCTTCTTTTGATGCAGCCCAGGATGTGGTTGGCCTTCTGGGCTGCAAGTGCACATTGCTGGGTCACGTTGAGCTTCTCATCCACCAACAGCCCCAAGTTCTTCTCCTCAGGGCTGCTCTCAACCCATTCTCCGCCCAGCCTGTATTTGTGCTTGGGATTGCCCTGACACACATACAGAACTTTGCAGTTGGCCTTGTTGAACTTCATGAGGTTCACATGGGCCCACACACATGGGCACAAGCAAGGACCAGGTGCTGATTACGGGCTGGGCTGTGCATGAGGAGGGGGGAAAGGGATGACCGCATCCAGAGGAGCATCCAACGCAAAGCCGTGAAAGCAGGTAACAAGCCCCAGGCCATTCTCCTTTCCTCAAACTCCCACGTCCTTGAGCAATTTCTGTGTCTAAAAGGCATATCGCTGTAAACCGCTTTGTTTTCAAACATCCACGACATAACTCACGCCGTACGGCACCCCGGGTTTGGATTGCCAATATCCACACAAGCTCCCGTAGACTTGTCTTCCCAGCCTGCAGGCAGGCGGGAGTGTGGCTCGCCCCACGCATCTCCATGGAGGGCACGCCGTGCTGTGCTTCAGGCTGAGCCAGGGGGAAAAGTCACCTGGGCTTAAGTTGTCGGAAGCAAAGGTTGCTTCATTGGTCCATTTTCCAAAACACGCAGAGCTGTGAGCTGTCAGCAGGGCCAAGCACGAAGCAGCTGGAGCCTGCAGGGAGCAGCCCGGGGAGCTTTGCCTCAGCCCGGCCAGGAGCTGAACTCTCTGTCTTAAGCAAAGCCGTGTTTCATCCCACCGGCTGCATGAGATCCCAAGAACACGTGTCCTACCATGAAAAAAATCACAGCGAGGAGAAAACAACTTTAGGAGAGAAATGCCACTCTCTTACCTCTTGTGTCAGAGCTTGTCAAAGCACGGTTTAAAGGCCAGGTTTTCAGCCCTGTGTGTCTGTGTTGAAATTGTGCTTTTGTCTGACGAGCCTTCCTGAAGTCAGCATGAACATTAAATGCTTGGAGCGAGGCAGATGTCCTCGCTACCGAGGTGAACGTCAAGCTGCTCGCGTGTATGTACATGGAGGTGGAAGAGCTGAATTGCAGTATGTGGCTGTACTTTTCTTAAGTGTGGTTATAAACTCATAGCATAAACCATCCTTGCTCTGCAGATGACCTGGGTGAATCATAGACAGGATATCCAGTTTAGCTCCCCCACAAACCACAGGGATCTCTCTAAGGACTTCTCGCCGCCCCCTTTCAACAGCCTTGTGTCATGTCCAGCGCCCAGACCTCAGAGCTCGGTCTTTGGGGTCAGCGATGGGACAGTTTTCAGACTCCTGTGACAGCCGAGTTTCGGTGCCGAAGGATGCCAGGCAGGCGGTGGAGCCTCCTGGCCTCTTGCGCTCTGCAGAGGCTTCAGGTTTAAGTAAGAACGGCCCTTTTCTAGTAGTACATGGGTTTTGGGCAGGATGTGCTCTCCCCTCCTGCTGCTCTGCCCCAAGCCGGCGGTGACCTCCTTCTCCCCATCCCACAAAGCCGGCAGCCAGCTGGCTTCGCAGGCCGACACTCGGCTTTCCGCCGGAGCCCTCGCCAGGCTAACCTCACAGTACCTCGCTTGTGTTTGAAAAGGTGGAGCTGAGCCAAGAGCAACAGAGCCTGGTGCAGGAGGAAATCCCCCGGCACTCTGGAGACGGGGACTTCGCTGTGCGCACACTGCCCCGATTCAGCTTTCATGGCGGGGAGGGAGAGGGGGAGAGACCTATTACGGAGGCAGCGTCCACCCCGGAGGGGCTCTCCCCCGCGAACGCCCAGCAGTAACGCTGGTGGTGCCTTCCATGCAAGGACCTCAAGATGTTTTAGAGACCTGCGTCCCCACTCCCCGTCCCGGCAGGTCAGGGCTCCTGTCCCCCTGGCGCAGCGCGGAGCTGGTGAAGGGCTGTGACATCCAAAGGACACCGGTGCAGAGCTGATGGCAGGACAGCGGTGTCTCTGCACCCAGAGCTTTGCCTGCGCACGGGGAGTGGGAGGACAGCCAGGTAACGCGGGGCTTAGGTTTTTGGGGTACTTGTCCTGCTTGAGTGATGTCAGGCATGTTTCTGTGCCTCAGTTGCTCGCTGGTAAAATCCAGCTGATGGATAGCACACCCACGTTTCTTGGAGTTAGGTGAGATTCAGTGCCAGGAGCCGTTACAGCGATGGAGCTTCTACTTGTATCGTGATGGGCTGCCAGAAACTTTTTAGGTTGCTCAGACCTTTTAGGTAGAGGATAGGACCAGCTGCAGAGGAGGGATCTTGCAAGCAGCTGGGGGGTTTGGCTGCTCCTCCTGCCGGGGTCTGCTCCGGCCGGTCATCCCTGTCTCACACAGGGTCCGCTCGCAGGGAGCAAAGTCTGGGCTCATAGCCGAGATTCATTCAAAGAATAAAATAAGGGAGAACCAGAAAGAAACATGATTAGCTAAATCAACAAGTAAGGGAGCAGAAACAAGATGGACTGACTGAGGTGACCAGTCAGAGGTGTAGAAGGGGCAGCGATGCCTGCGGGGCACAACCCAGGTTTCAGGCTACAGGGAAAGGTTGTGGCTCCCACTGCAATTCTGACTTCAGATTTCAGAGATTCAGTGTGTTTCTCAAAAGCCTCTGAACATGTACATTTCTCTGCAGCCCCGTGCCTGAGTTTCCCAGGTGATGGTAGTGGTCCTGAGCTGCTTTCCAAGGTTCTTCGGTGGGGCTGAAAAGCCTGGGAGGTAGATCTCACTGCTGAGTTGTGCTGCTATGCGAAGGTATGGTATTTAGGATCCCACAGACAGCTCTCAATTAGACTGAGTGGGTGGAATAGGAAACAACTTATTCATAATTTTGCAAGGAAAGACTGTGATTTCCGAAGGACTTTAGTGAACGCAGATGTCCCAAGGCATCCACGACCATCTGGCTTGGGTTTCTCTGGTCTGTAGGTTCATACAGTTCAGTGTTTGTGTGTAAATGAAGGATTCCTTCACATTCTCAAAAGTATTTGTCAATCCCTAGAAATTCAGTGGTTAATCATCAGAAAGCTCAGTACGAGAAGCCACCAGTATGTCACCCAGTTCTCTCTCTACCTCTTTTATTGCCTGCCCTCTCTTTCCTTCCGCAGCACGGGGTGATCGTCGCAGATGAGGAGGAATATTTCATTGAACCGCTGAGCCCGGGAGCCAATGTCAGCACAGGCAGCGAGGGCAAGGGCAGCCCCCACGTCGTGTACAAGCGATCGTCTCTCCAGTACCCACACATGGATGCAGCCTGCGGCGTGCTAGGTATCTGTACCCACCAACACATCCTCAATCCTTCCCAGTGCAGGCTGGGAAAGTGCCGGCAGACCAGGCTTCCAAGGTCCACGCTGCTCTACATGGCCAAGAACCAAATTTTTCTCCTGCATTCAAGAAAATTTTCTGTATTTGCCTTTACCCTTGTTAAGGATTTCTGGTGGCCTGGTCTTTGGAAAGCTCTTGTTCTCTGTTCTTCGCAGCAGGGCTTTTAAATTTGTAAATAGAGCGTGGAACAGAAGAGAAAAAACTGCCTCTTATTGTTCTTAAGAAAAATCCTCCCAAATTTGGCCAATGTGCAAGGTATTGAGAAATCGTAGCTCACGCATGCTCAGCAGAGACTTGTCTTTGGGTTTTAGTCACTGAAGATTGTGTCCACATTGAGATACCTCTGCTTCTGTTAGAGACCAGGTGAAAAGATGCCTTGTAGGGTGGGATGTGGGATCTGGTCAATCACAGTGGGCTTTGGGAGATGTTTGTAGAGAATGGCAATTGCACGTCTACCCCATTTCTACCCTTGCAGGCCTTTGACTTCCTAAAGAGCTCACACAGGTCAGCCCTGGCCTCTCCTCACGTGCCTGTGCCCTTCTCATCGCTGCTAGCAGCCAGCCTGTGTCCCAAAGCCTGGCTGAAATCCCCGGCCCGTGTGAATGTGCAAAGTTTCTCTGTCTACCCAAAAAGTTGCATGCACACAGGATGCTGCTCCCTCGGTTTACAGAGGCTTCCCCGGCTCTGTAGGGATGAGAGGAGATGCCATCCCTACAGAGGGTCCAGCTCGTAGTTTATGGATTAGAGTTTGTGGGTGCAGAATCAGAGCTGTTCCCAGTTGCTCCTGGCAGGTTTGTGTGTCACTTCAGGATGTTCATCCAGTGCCCCAGTGGTGACACTTGACCAGATGAGGAAGAGATGGAGCCTCTGGAGATGCTGGGGCACCTCCAGCCTGCTCTGAGCAGGCTCTGAGTGTCCCCAGACCTGCCAGCATCTCTGGAGACAACCTGTCCTTCCCTGGCCCAGCTCCTCCCATCCCAGCTCCCGAAGTCGCGTTGGACGAAGCGCCAGCAGACTCCCCTTCTGCTGACTCTTTGCCACGTTCCTTGGCTTCCAGACGAAAGTTAGCCTGTTCCTAATTGCTTCTTGGAAAGCAAAGACCGTGCCGTGGGAGCCACAGGCCAAATACAGTTCAGAACAACCACAGTGCAACTGGCCCCAGCAAAGGCACCCCGTCTCCTCACCCCACAGGATGGACCTGTCCTGACCTGCCCAGCACAGCTGGGCCCCGAGCACCCCCCGAGCTCCCTCCGAGCTGGTAGGCTGTGGGGGGCCTGTGACCTGCCCATCTTCCCAGTCTTGCTGGGTGTTTGATGACCCAGCATCAGAAGAAAGGAGGGGCATTCAAACGGCTCTCCTGACGGGGCAGGAGAAGGGTTGTAATCCCCCAGTCAGCTCTCCTGCCCTGTGGTGCTCTCCAGGCTGTGGGTTTAGAGCTGATGGCCCTGCTGGGGACATCTCTAGGGTCAGGTCAGTAGCACCTGAAGCCTCGAGCAAAGTCCTACAAACAAGCTGCTGCTGCTGCTTTGGACGCTGCAGCCATTTCTGTGGAGGAAAAGCCAAGTCCTAAATTCAGGTCCTGGCAGGAAAAGGAAAGAGGAAATGATCTGCAATGGCTTTATTTTCGGATTATGTCTGGGTAGTTTCTAAATCCCCACCGCTCTTCCCTGCGACAGAGGCAAGGGCAGGGCACTGCAGCACAGAGGCGGTGAAGCGCGTGGGGCTGCCGCAGCAGGACGGGCGCACACCGCTGCCCGCAGCGTGGGCGGCAGGGGGACAGGGGGGCAGGCAGGATGCTCGCGGGGCCGGCAGGAGGACGGGGACAGCCCTGGGCTCAGCAGACCCAGCCGATGGCAGTGGGGACGTTTGCTGGGTCTGTGTCGTGCACGAAGAGCCTCTCAGTGGCCTTTCCTTCGCTGAAACCGAGCTCATACTGCGCAGCCCTCACCTCCCTGTGCTGCCGAATTGCTGCTGGAGCGCAACAGAAAAATACCTTTCCCTCCTCAGATGAGAAGCCCTGGAAAGGGAGACACTGGTGGCTGCGGACGTTGAAGCCCTCCCCTCTGAAGCCGTCAGGCAACCACAGCCAGCGAGGCCAGCTGCCCCTGAAGAGATCCGTCAGCACGGAGCGCTACGTGGAGACCCTGGTGGTGGCTGACAAAATGATGGTGGGGTACCACGGGCGGCGGGACATAGAGCAGTACATCCTGGCCATCATGAATATTGTAAGTGTTATAACCACATCATGAACCGTGGGGGACCCCGGGGGCACAGAGAACAAGCAGGAGTAGATCCTGTTTGTCACCCCGAATGCCTGGGTTTGGCAGTGGGTTACATGGGCTTTTCCCGCAAGAAGCGGAATGGGAGCGCAGTGGGGAAAATCAGATCTGTTCTAGGATGGCAGTGGCTTCTCCCCAGCCCCAGAGCAAGACGTTTTGGGTCAAAAATCTTGACACCCTGCTGCCGCTCATGAGCAGTGATACTCTGGAGCCTGCAGGGACTCTCTCTTGTATAGGGGAGGCACTGCAGGAGAGGTAAACTCTGGCCCGTCTGACCACGCTACAGGCCAGATCTGGACTGGGAGAACAAAGCCCTTTCTTGGAACAGCATCTCTCATCTCAAATTAGCATTGCAAATAGGGCCAGCCAAGCTGAGAAACACATGGGAAAGCATAAGGACAGTGAGCTCTCACGCCTGGGGGCTGATCGGCGTGAGGGGTAGGGAGGAATACCCCCGTTCTTCCATCCCACACTGCCCGTGTCTCTGGGTTACTGCATAGGAGCTTCCTCTGCAGCGTCAGATTTGGGTAATTGCTGGCGGCAGGATACCAGGGTAGATGTATTAACAGCCTGAATTGGCCATGCTGAATCCTCCTGTGAGGTGAGCTAGACTTGGAAGTTATCCATCAAGCCGCTGAAAGCCCCTCTGTGATGGTTCTTTGTCCTGTCCTCTGCAGGATCTCTTTTCATGGCTTGCTCCGTTTGCATTTCTAAAGCAGACGCCAGATTTTAAAACAACACCGTTTCTAACTGTTTCATCTGCTGTAAAACACCCATCGCGTGGCGGCAGATTTCTGAGAGATGCCGCGTCGTTCCCTGCGGATGGGCAGTCAGCAGAGCTTCATCCCCGTGGCTGCGTAATGCCAGGACCGTGGGGCTTCCCCACCTGAGCTCCGGGCAAGGAGCAGGTGCTGAGGGATGTTGACTTCACTGCTTGAACCTCCCCAGGAGGAGGCACCGAGGTGTGATCACGGCTTAGGAGGCTCTGCCATCCACGGAGTCCCATACCCATTTCTGCTTTCTAAAAAGGCTGTGTTCAGCCCCTGCAGCCCACGCTGACAAAGCAGCCCTGTTTCCCCCCGCCAGGTGCCCAGCACATTCCGGCTCACCCTCCCGCTGCACCGTCGCCCAGCCAGCGAGCTCATTTTTAAGACTCGTCTTTTCTTGTTTCTTGGAGGTCAGGTTGCCAAACTTTTCCAGGACTCGAGTCTGGGCAATATTGTCAATATCCTGGTGACCCGGCTGATTCTCCTCACTGAGGATCAGGTAAGGTGGGCTCTGCTGAGCCGCTTCGTCGATGTGTCTGCATTTCCTTTGCGGGTCTGTGTGTTCCCCCTGGTTGTCACCCCCGGGAAATCCCCCAGCGCAGTCTACTGGGTGCACCACATCCTCTCAACAGCAGCTGGGGACTGGGTTCAGGCTATGGGCTGAGGAGACCTCTGGGACTCTGAGGGCTGTTTCGACATAAGGTGGCTTTAGGGAGGCTTAAGTAGCTTTAGTCCTCCTAAAGTCTTGCTTTCCCATGGCCTCCATGGAAAGGTGGGGGCATCTGGACTGGTGTCAGTGCTCTGCTGGCATGAGAATAGGCGGTGCCTTCATATCGGAGCTTTCCTGGGAACACGCTGTCATATTGCTTCCGTTCCAGCCCACACTGGAGATCAACCACCACGCCGGGAAATCCCTGGACAGCTTCTGCAAGTGGCAGAAATCCATTGTGAACAGGAATGGCAACGGGAACGCTATCCCTGAGAACGGCATAGCCAACCACGACACTGCAGTGCTGATCACCAGGTAAGGCTGAGCCTGGCCCTGGCAGCTCTGTCCTCATGGGGGATGTACTCTGGGCAGATGTCCTCTGTTTCTGTCCATGTGGTTCATCTGAGGCTTCCTTCCCATGCTCTCCCCACAAGCGGCTGTCCCTCAGGCTGCCCACTTGCCCGTTCCCTTGCAGCGATGCGGATTATTGCAGTTCAGATAGTTTTTGTCCTCCACTGTCTCCCCTCAGTCTTCGTTGTGCTCTCAAGGAGCTTAGTTTGCAGCCACGGGTATTTGTGTAGCAGAATTCCATGGCGCAGTGTGTACAGCGGTGTTGGGCACGTATGGGAACCCACCCCGGAGTCGTGGAGCATCAGAATCCTACTGAAATGGAGAGCTCCATCTGCCCCAGCTGTGAAAGATGGAGAAGAGGATACAAGTGGGACCTGAGCGTCACGGCAGCGACAGTGGCCTCCAGCCAGTACGGGATTGGGCTCACCTCGGTTTAGGTGCCTACATGGAGGGCTGAACTCTCTCCTTTGGTAGCTGATGGACACCCTTGATGTTGTGGCTTCATCCCAACGCCCTTAGGACACGAGTGGTCCTGCCCTGCCGATGTCTCTGCTCGCTTGTAAACAACAGTCTAGGTCAGCAGCTTAACCTGGATGCTGAATTAGACCTCCAGAGCTGGTTGAAAGGGTCTGAACCTTCATATGCAGGACAAATAACCCCCGTCAGGATAGATGGTGCCTGAGCCTGGAGCAGCAGAGGGCATGGGAGGCACCGCTGGAAGGACGGATGGATGGTCGGAAGGAAAGAAGATGCAGAGAGGACGACGGGGACGGTGGAACGAACAGAGAGGCGGCTGGGAGGACAGAAGATGCCAAAGGGAGAGCTGGAAGGTCGGAGAGGATGAAAGGTTCTGAGAGGCAGCTCTCGGTGGAGCTGCCGGCTGCGCTCTCCAGTGCCTGCATAAACCCTGCTTGGGCAGCGGGGCAGCAGCCTGGGGAGAAGCCAGAGGCAAACCCAAGATTTGTTTGTGCCTTTTTTTCCCCCCCCTCTTGCGGAGTGGAAGAAAGTCATAAAATGAAAGCGCTGGAGAGGGGAGCCTCCAAGCGGGAGCCGGTTTCGTTGGCGCCGGGCGCCGCTCTCCTGCTCCAGTTGCTGGCGGCGGCGGGAGCTGCGCGCACCCTGGCGCATCCCTCCCGGGGAGCTCCTCAGTGCTTCCTGCTGCATCCCTCCTGGGGAGCCTGTGAGAGAGACGAGAGCCCGCAAGCAGGAGGGGAGGAGCGAGCGAAAGGCCCCTCGGCCCCAGCTTTTCACCCTCCCAAGGCTGCAGCGTCTGCTTTTCTTTCCTTCCCACCACACGTGTGGGATGCAAACGCCGGCTCCGAATTCTTCGGCCTCCCACCAGATGTTTGAGCTAACCCGAAGCGACTCGCTGGGCCGGCTGCGCCAGGCTTGGACAGCACCAGCGCATCCGGCCCCGTCTCTAATAAATTCCCCGTCTCCCGATAACATCTTGCTGAGCTGCGGGCTTTTTTCTCTTGCAGGGACGTGTCAAACCAGAGCCTCCGAAGGCTTTAACGGTATTCGCTCAAAACAAAGCAACAAACGTTTTTCACTCGCTTGGTTTCCTGCCAGGAGTGAGAGGTTTGGACACTTCCAGAGAGCGCCAGGGGCCAAAGGGACAGGAGCGATCACCAGGAACACGTTACGTTTAACCCATCGCGTGCTGTCAGCTTGTTTCCTCCCCACTCTCATCCCCATGGGGCCGCCGGAGCGAGCGGTGTTGGATGGTCCTGCTCTCCGTGCGGGTGTCCCCCAAATCCATACCGTGGTCAGCATCCTCAGTGCTCCGAGTCCAGCTCGCACTCGGGTTGAAATGCACTTTGGGGCTAAGGAGCAACACCCCAACCCGGCTCGGGGGCGTCCCAGCCCGGCTGCCGCCGGTCCCCCGCCTGCCCGCCCTGCGTGGGTTTCAGTGCGAGCCTTGCCCCTTGCAGCCCGGATTTTCCAAAGACCCAGATGTCTGGGGAGTCTCACCTTCTGTAGGAGGTATTTGAACAGACGCAGGGAGGGTGTGCGGTTCATCTCTGCAATTAAATTATAATATTCACTCTCTGGCCCAACCTGGTCTCTTTTGGAGCTGCTGCCCCGTCCCATTGCGAGGGTGCAGCGTATCAGTTTGGAGGAGATTTCACTTTGCTGTCCTCGTTTAGCTTTTCCTTGTACACGGCTAACGGTGTGCAAACAGTCGATTCCTTGATGCAATGGCTGGAAGTCGAGGCCAGGAACAGAGGGAAGAGTCATCTTGAATCAACCCATGTTGAATTTGTTTGGAAAATTCTCAGTAAAGAACTAAACTGAAAAAAAAAAAATAAAAAATCACTTCAGCATTTTAATGAAACCACAGTGGGTTCCGAAATGGAACATGTTTTCAAACTGCAGTGTTTTTCTTTTTTTTTTTTTTTTTTTTAAATTCAGAATTACGTATTTGATTGATAGGATTTGCCGTAAGGGACCTGAGTTTGCAGACAGGAGGCCGGCCCTGTCCTCTCCCACCCTGCGCTGCTGAGGCACATCCCGGAGCCTGGTGCCTCTCGGGAGAGAAGTGGCCGGTTCCCGGGAGTGCACTGGGTGTTCGTGAGCAGAGCTGGACCGCCCACCCAAACCCAAAGATAGCATCGTGCCCGCTGATTTACCACATTGCATCACAACCAAAGCTCTGACCCCGCTCAGCACTGCCCCATAGTTAAGGGACAGGAGCAATCGTTAAAAATCCACAGTGAGTCTCAGCCTGGGGAAAGTGAGCGTTGTAAAATATGGATCAGAGGCGTCTTACCTGTTACACGCGGCACTTGCCATTCCAGAAGTGTTTCGTGAGCCGTGGGCTGTTTCAAAGTGGTTTGGGTGTGAACGCATCAGTAAAATGGAGATGCACTATTTCGGAGCCACCGAAATTGTAAGTGTCCTTAACGCTGCCTTCTCTCCTTCGCAGATACGACATTTGCATCTACAAGAATAAGCCGTGCGGCACCCTGGGTAGGTCGGATTTTGCTGCCCCTTCGGCAGCGCTTCTCACCGGCACACGCGTCCTGGGGAGCGTGGCGAGGGTGGGCTGTGCCATCCCCTTTCCTTGTGAGCAGGGTGAGGGGAAGCGCTCGCCCAACGCTACCGTGAGCGCCGGCAGCGGAGCCAGGAACGGGCCAGTGGTTTCCAGCCCGCTCGACTGTGTAGCCTCCTTTACTTCTGTAAACACGAAAAGCAGCAACCCAGAGGACGGATGGGCTCTGGAACGTTTCTCCGTTATATCCCTGGGTCAGGTCCAGCCTGATGATTAAGAACCGCTCGCATCTAGGGCTGGTCCATAGCCTAGTGGAGTATTCCTGGCTTAGCGGAGAGAAATAAGACTTTTCTGTGATGACTATAAAGGGAGTTCTTTATTTAAACTGCTAGACGCAGACAGAGCCTGCAGCTCGCTCTGGCTGTAGCTCCTAATTTGTCTTGCCCTGGTCTAGACTAAGCAGTCAGGGAGGGATTACTGCTCTGAATCACTGCAGTTAAAAAGGAAAAGTTGGTGGATCTCTGACCTGATGCGGCTGCAGACGAGGTGCCTGGGAGGAAGGTTGAGGTTGGAGGTGCCGTGACTGTTCCTTCCCCGGCCCGGTGCAGTGGGCACAGCCTGTGGTGGTGGGACAGTGTATGGGCAGAGGGTTGGGGGAATCTGCTGCCACGATTCTGGGGGGATTTCTGCGTGACCCATCCCTCCAGGTGGAGTCAGGCTGGATTCCTGAGCATGGTGGGTGTCAGCCAGAACCAGGTGGGGATGGTCAGGTTGGATCCTGGCTTACTCAGTTGTCCAGGCTGCCCTGGCTGAGTTTGGATGCCCGAGTGCTAGTGTGGCTGATCTCAGGTTCCCCCACCAGTGTTGCGATGAAGGCTGCTCCCCTTCTGCACACAGTCTGGGGTTTGGATATGAAATTCAGAGGATTTTGACCCGTTCTTAGTATTTCCGAGCCTGTCATTGTTAATTTAGTTGACAGAGCTGAGTGACCATGTGCCCACAGCCCGTTAGAGCCATGGGTCCATCCCAAAGCCCACTGCAACCAGTGGGAAGAAACTTGTTACTGTCAGCAGTCTGCGCTCAGCGTCAGTGAGTGTGAAGCACGTCAGTTAGTCCCCAGATACCACCCCTGTCCCCTGCAGAGGCTTTGTGCTGACCCTATGTGACAGCTCTCTCTGGCTTCCCTAGGCCTGGCGCCCGTCGGCGGGATGTGCGAACGAGAACGAAGCTGCAGCATCAACGAGGACATTGGCCTGGCCACAGCCTTCACCATTGCCCACGAGATCGGCCACACGTGAGTTCTGTGCCAAGAGAGTCCCTGGGAGTGGCCGTCACAGGGAAGGGCCCCTGTTGGTTTGTTCCTACCAACCGGAGCTGAAAAATCCTTCCTATGGATGATCCAGATGTGTCAAAAATGCAGCAGCTGATCATCTGTTGTCTTGATGATGCTTTCCAGGTTTGGCATGAATCATGATGGGGTCGGCAACAGCTGTGGCTCCCGCGGGCAAGAAACAGCCAAGCTCATGGCTGCTCACATCACCATGAAGACCAACCCCTTTGTATGGTCCACCTGCAGCAGGGATTACATCACCAGCTTCCTGGAGTAAGGAATCCATCTCACCTTGCCCTTCCTTCTACCTCGCAGCCAGTACATACCTCCACCCTCTCACAGTCACTTGTGAGGAGTGGGTAAAGCCGAAGAAAAGCCCCCAAAGCACACAGCCCATGCACCTTCTCTCTTGTCTCCCAGCACCTCATCCTATCCCGAGAGGCACGCGCTTTCCTTCCTTCCTTTTGACTTTGCCATGGTTTGCTTGCCTGCTGAAGATACTAATCCCGTTTACCTTGCGGTGGGGAACCTTTACTTAGGTTCCCCACTTCCAGAAACTTCACAAATAAATCAAGAGGCATTTGGATGTTTCTGAAGTTCCGCCGGGAATTGCAGAGAAGGGTTGGTGTGGTGCAGAAGGAGGATCTGGAGACAGGGTCTGCATGGTGTAGGCAGCTTCTCCAGACACTGAGGAGGAGAGTTTTCAGGTGTGAACAAGCAGCGTAGGAGAAAAGTTTTTGGTTTTTTTCCAGAGCACTTTTAGGATTCAGGAGAAGGGATTTAGGCTCCTAAGTTCCAGGGTTTTGATATTGACACCTTCCCTGAGTCATGTCTCTACAGCATGAAAGAGCTTCTCCTCCAGGGTTTAGGCAGCCTCCAGGATTTCTATCACAAAACAAGCAGTCAGGATCAATTTTGGTGAGGTTTTTGGTAGGATACGGGCACTGCCCAATAGAAGGACTGGGCAGGACTTGAGTCACGATTGGAAAAAGCAAGTGTGGGGTCACTGTGGAGGGAAGTCCCCAGGGAGTCTGAATGCCAGACCTCTACTGGTGACACTGCTGTTGTAACGCTGCAAGAGCAGTGAAGGCCAGGCTCCCCGAGGGGCTGCCGCCTGCCCTACCATCCTGCAAAGCTTGGCCAAACCATGTGGCTCATCACCAAATCCCACATCTGGCGGCTCACGTTTGGCCCCTTCTCTCTTGACCCCTGGACGTGCAGCGCAGCGAGGCACGTCGCATGGGCCGCACCGGGAAAGCGCAGCGGCGGAGGCTGCCTTGTCCTCAGGTAACCCCCAGGTCTCATCAGGGCTGGCAGAGGACGGCAAATTCGTGTCGGTCCTCTCCACGGTTCATGCTGGCCGCCCCCGCCTGAGCACGGCCCCGGCAGCCTCCGCCGGGATGGCAGGACCCCGGGAATCGGGGCCAGGGGAGTGGTGACAGGGGCCGTGATTTAGGGAGAGCTGAGAGAGCAGCAAGGAAGGGGGAGGGAAAGGCGTGTTTCTTGCAAAATTTGGACGCTCCTACAAAGCTCTGGCATGCAGAAGGACGGGCTTGGAGAGCAGGGGCTCTCCGCGCTCGGCACCTCCGGTTGCTGTCAGCTGGGGCTCTGCAGCCCTGGGGTGGGAGGGCGGCCCCTCCGCCGCCCACGCCGGGGTCCTGGGCACACACCTGCCTGCGCTGCTGGCCCCCGAGCCTGTCGGGACAGCCGGGGGCTGGCGACAGCCTGCAAAACCCTCAGATGACAACTTCTAGAGTTACCTAGGGACCGGCTTGTGCTTCCCAGCCCTGAGGGCACAGATTTCAGAGCACTTTCCCAGCAGTGGTTTTGTCCAGAGGAGGCCGATAGAGTTATTCCCCCCCAGCATCCAAACATGTGAGAGCTCAGCCCGGTGCGGAGCGGGGGGAGCCCGCTGCTGGTCCTCCACCGCGACGCTCTCCTACAAACCTTTCTGAGCTCTGATTCTCACCTCTCGTTTCCAGCTCCGGGATGGGATTATGCCTGAACAACGCTCCTCCCAAGCAAGACTTTATCTACCCAACGGTGGCTCCGGGACAGGCCTACGATGCAGACGAGCAGTGCCGTTTCCAGTACGGAGTTAAATCTCGCCAGTGTAAATACGGGGTAGAGAGCCTTCCTGCTTTACTATCGGTTCCCAGGGGGTGGAGGACGGGGGCTACAAGGGCAAAGGGCCGTGGGGCCATTCCTCTGCTGCCCACATCGCTTTGCTGTCCTGCTTCCAACGAAGGGCACTGGCATGTTCCCTGTGAGCTTTTTGCCTTCCTTCCCTGTGAGAGAACAGAGGAGGCTGTTTCCCATCCACAACGGTTGACCCCAGCTCAGTTTCGGTCAGATTAGTCCCATGGGAAGAGATCTTTTGCCTCTGCCCGATACTTTGGCTGCTGCCGGTCCCCAGGGGTTGCAGCTGAGAGCCACGCTGCAGTCCCCTCATCCAGACTTCCCTCTCAGCGGGGCTTTGTACTCAGACGTATTTTTCATAATCCTGACTAGAAATCATGCTGCTTGCACAGACGTGGGAGGAGGAACGTCTTTCTTCCAGGTGAGGCGGGCTGATGTGCTGTAGGTGCGTCTGAGGGACGGCGGCCCACCTCCCTCACCCCTGCCATCCCCTGAGCTTTGAATCCAGGAAACCGCTGAAAGGAAGGGTTGTTTCAGGAGAAAAGAATCTTCCTGGATCTCAGCCTGACGTTTTGCTGTTCTTAACGTACTGGACATCGCCAACTAGCTGAGCAGAGTGGCGAGGGGGAAGCGTCTGCACTGAAGGGCTGCTTGAGCTCCTTTAAGGAGTCCGCTTTCCTCTAGAGACAACAGAGGAGCCAGCAGTGAGGTACACGGGCAGCTGCGTTGTCTGATGGATGCATACGTACGTGTACCCACCCCGGCCAGGCGCTGGAAAGCTGTGAAGGAGGAAACGTGTCAGATCAGCATTTAGTTTCTTTTGCAACTGTGTAAATACAAGCCCAAGGCTGCCATTGAAGTGACCCGAAGTGAACCAGTTTATCACAGAATCATCGGGTTGGAAGGGACCTCTGGAGATCATCTCCTCCAACCCCCGGCCAGAGCAGGGTCACCCAGAGCAGGTGGCACAGGAACGCGTCCAGGCGGGGTTGGAATGTCTCCAGAGACGGAGACTCCCCCACCTCTCTGGGCAGCCTGGGCCAGGGCTCTGCCACCCTCACAGCAAAGAAGTTCCTCCTCATGTTGAGATGGAACTTCCCATGGTCAAGTTTGTGCCCGTTACCCCTTGTCCTGTCCCCGGGCACCACTGAGAAGAGCCTGGCCCCATCCTCCTGACACCCACCCTTTCAGTATTATCACTCTGAAAGTTCATCTATTTAGGATGGTTAAGCACTAAACCCCCTCCTGGTGGTCTCAGCAGCTCATCTGGGTGAACCAAGGACAAAGTTTGGCTCTCCCTGGTCCAGTGCTGTCTTTCAACACAGTCCAGGGGCCCAGAGCCCTCTGGACACGGAGCAGATGCAGTCTTGCGAGGTGCCCAGAGCAGCAGGAGGAGAAGTCCGGGTCCAAATAACGCGGTTGTGATATCTGACATCAGGTGCTACCGACTGCGGGCTGTGCCCCTCCTCAGCCGAGCCAGAGGCAGCGGAATGGAAACTTTCCACGTTTACATGCCTGTTTCCCAGCTAATTTTTAACTCGGGCAGACGCTTCCTGTATATATACAAGGATCACAAAAGCACAAGATGTCCTTGTGATGACCCTCCTAGCCCAGCCTGTCTTGCGTGTTCCTTGGGAGAAACCCAAAGGGCGTCAGGGCTCGAGTGTGCGCAGATAAATCTGGGTAGATGTGTAAGTCCACCCATCCTGTGCCCCGTATAAACAGACTCCGGGGCGATGGCGCAAACACGGCAGGATCCCTTCCTCCATGCCAATAGAGAGCGGATGATTAATAGGTGTAATGAGGACAGAGCGAACAGATGTCGCTGGTCGAAGCTGGGAAGTCCTCTCCGTTGGTGACACAGAGAGAAGAGACTTTACAGGAGCCCCTGCTTCCCAATAGTCATGCTGGCTCTGCGGGAGCGGCGTGGAGGGGGAGATGCCTTTTTGGGGATGGGAGAGACTTTCTCCTTTCACTGGGAAGAGCCAGCCGCAGCTGGGCTTTGGCGAAGGAGTTGGGAACCAAAATCCCTTCGCGTCTCGGAGCTGCGGCCCTCAGCAGGCTCCGCAGTATTTTCCTTTGCCGGCTCGCCCTGAGGCACTCCGCTCTCACAACCCTGGGAACAGGAGGGAAGCGGAGAAATCCTGAGCTCATCTTTTTGCCCCTCTTGGTACCAGCGCAGAGGATTCCCAGTCGTTGAGTCAGATCGTCCTGCGGGGCTATCGGTCGCTGTTTCGAGCACAGCCCTTGGCGGGGCGGAGGAATGCCTTGCTGGAAGGCTGATCCAGGCCCGGAGGCGTGATGAACAGGCCACTGCCCGGCCGGGGGAAGCCGTCGTGTGGGTCACGCTGCCGTAGGGGCAGGCAGGAGGGCAGGCGGGCGCTGTGCCGGCACCGAGCACGCCGGGTCCTTCAGCCCGTGCTGCGGCGTTGGTGCGCGCTGGGAACGCGCGAGCAGCAGCCGTGGCTGCGCGGGCTCAGCTCTCGCCTCTCGAGACAGTTTCCTTCATTGACAACGTGAACCTGTTCAGTGCTTTCAAGTATAACCTGAGTCACGGCAAGCTGCCCCCTGGAAAGCAGCAAGATTTCCAAAATTTCAGTAGGAACGGGAGTGGGATGGTGAGCTGGCAGGAAACTCGGCTCTGGATTTTAGGTGTTGCTTTGGGGTTTGCAGGTGTGCAAGTCCGGCCTGGCTGATTTAGTGGCAGAGGAGGTTCAAGGGGCCTGGACTTTCTGATTTAGCATCTGTGATAAATTTGCAGAGTCTCTGTCGTGGACCTAGCTTTTGGGTGGGCTCTGGAACATCCAAGGAAAGCTTTTCATTTGCTGGCGCTCTGAGAGGTCAGGATGGGCTGAAGCTCAGGATCCGCGGCTCAGGGAAACCTGGAAAGAGGTCCGAGTCCTCAGCCCAGTATCGCTCAGTGGACACAACTGCACCCAGCAGAGACAGAGAGAACTGCCCACATCTAGAGCTGCTTAAGGGCTAGTTCAGTATCTGGCATTATTTTGATTATTCTGAAAACGACTTCCAGAGGAGTCTTCCCTTTAGGACTGTGAGGCTGGCTGGAGATTGCCGGTACACAAGGTGGTCACGCTGTGACCTGGAGTGAATTGCTGTAGCAGGAGACGACAGATATGCTGTCTTGATGCTCCCGGGGATTCCCAGCTTCCCACAGAGGCAGATCTGGATCCACGTGGCAGATCTGGACCCATGTGGCATCGGGATATGCTCATGGCAGGTGCTAGGAACGGGCCCTTGTGCTTGGCCTCCCCCTGCACAGACCCAAAAAAGAGAACATCCCTCAGCCCTGGGGAGAGGGGCCAGGTGGAGCACAACGGGGTTAGCTCGGGACACACTGGGATGTCCGAGGAGATGTGTCCTCTGTGGCACAAAGCCCAGGTTTGGCCGCGTGGGCTGGCCGCGGAGAGCGGGCTCTGACACCTGAGTGCAGTGGAACCTCCAAATCCAGAGAATCCCAGCCCCTGGAGAAGTCCTTAGGCTTAGTCCGGAGAAGGGGGTGAGCTGTCAGTGGCCTTGGGGTGACTGCAGCTGGCAACACCTTGCAAGATTTGATCTCATTTTCCCCCTGCCATGCTGAAAACACTCCTGTCCCTGTGTCCCAGCCCAGCTGGTGCTTCTCAAGCGCACCGGTGTGCTGCTGCCCCAGCCTCGCAGCCCCGAGCACAAGCAAATCCTAATCTCGGCTTTGTTTCTTTGTCTCTTTCTTCCTCCCCCTCCCTCTCTCCCCCAAAATCTCTCTCTTTCCAGGAAGTCTGCAGTGAGTTATGGTGTCTGAGTAAAAGCAACCGCTGCATAACCAACAGCATCCCTGCCGCCGAGGGGACCATATGCCAAACCAACACCATTGAAAAGGGGGTAAGGAAGCCCGGGGCACCGTAGCGAGTTGACAGTGAGTGGCTGAATCCCTCTTCCAGCGATAACGGGCATTATTGTTTGTGTTGGTGAGCGCAGAGTTGATTTAAGAGCACCCACCAACCTGTCCTCCCCTGCCTCCCTGAGCCTGGAGCCACCACCCCCTTCCCCATGGGCACGGAGGGAGGCTGGGTTGTGCCAAGGATCCCAGGGGCCCATAATCCCCCCAGCATACTGCTGGAAATGCAGAATATGAAGTCCCTGCTCCAGCAAGCTTCTTGGTCCCACCTAGGAGACACAGGAAGGTGACCTCGAGCAATGCCGTGCGCTTTAGATGAACATCTTGTTCCCAGGTCTGCTGAGGTCTCCTGGCTGTCCTGAGAAAAGTGGGGGTTTTGCCCCAGTTTCCCCAGGAGGGACAATGGGTTTGTAACATGCTTTCAGAGGACCTTGTGAAAAGCAGCCTCCCAAGGCTAGATATGATGAAACCTTCATTTTCCAGATTCAGCCAAGAGAGGAGGGTTGAATTTTTAGTGCCCCTGTATTTTGAAAGTGAATTTTGACTTGGTTGTTCATATGGCTTTGTTCCCTGCACCTCCTACGCCCATTTGTGCCAATATAAAGCAAGTGCGTAGCCCTGTCAAAACAAAGCGCCTTTGCAAACTGAATAATAATTGGGACAACAGAGGGTCAGGGATGGGACATTCTCCGTTAAATGGGCATGTATTTTTCCACTAGAGGAAAAATAATTCCCAAGGAATTCAAGAATCATTTCAAACCCTTAAGAAGCTGGAGAAGCTGATGCGCAGGAAAGAGGATGGCTTTGACAAATGCATCGTTCTTCGCAAACAGGCGTCTTAGTTCTGCTGGAAATTAGATCGAAGAGGAGGAGACAGCTCGTGGGGCTGAACATCCCTGCGGCTGGAGATTCACAGTGTACAATGGCAATTTTTTTTTCTACTAGTCATTTTTTTTTTACCAGCTTTTCCCACTTTTAACTATCTCTTTTTTCCCGCACTTACTAGTTGTTTTTTAACCAGGGTTCTTCAAGAGCCCTAAGAGAAGTGAAGTGACAAGCAGTTGCCACCCCCAGGACTCGGGGGAGCTATTCCCAGTGAAGATACTGACTCAGTTTGAGCCCTCAGTTACCTTCCTGTGCTTCTGTTTATCCTTTTGTATTAATGCATGCTTCAGAAGTGTTATCCTTGGGTGAAAGAAGATGCACCTTCACCAGCTGGAGCTCCTGGCTGGTGGCCCTGGCGCTCGGTGGCCGGGTGAGCCCTCAGGCTTCAGCCCTTGGCTGGAGCAGCTCTCTGAGGTCTGCCCTGGCTTCTCCCTTTCCAGCTGGGAGAGCAGAGGGACGGATCAGGGCGTAGAAGCTATTTAAGGTATGCAAGATTAAAGGAGAGATAGGGTGAGTTTCTGTGCTCTGCCACCCAACTGGGGCAGCAGTGGGGGGGCAAGACTGAGCCAAGCCCTGTTGGATGGTGGCTGTGCCCACATCCCAGACCTCTGGTTGTTTCCTTCTCCCAAATTCTCCTTTTTTTTTTTTTTTTTTTTTTTTAACTGATCCCCTGTGGTTGTTATGGCTTCACCTGTCACCCAAGAACCCACAGTGGGTGATTTCAGGCCTGGATCTGGTAGTAGTTTGTGCTGCTGCCTTTGGGATGTTCCCAGCAGCCCGGCTGCTCAGACGGCGGGTTCACTGTCTTGCTGGCTCCTTCCCTGCCTGTTTTGGGTTTCTTTTCTCTTTTTTTTTTTATTTAATTTCCAGCAATCAAGCACTCGTTAACGCAGGTTATGGTCAGTGTGCCCTGTGAGGATGCCTGGATGCCTTTCATTATGCATCCTCCCTCACCCCATTGCCCCCAGCTCATATCAGGTCTCACAGCTGGTGCAGGAGAGCGAGCCAGGGTCTGCTCCCGGTAGCCAGAAGGCAAGGGCAGAGCCCATCACCGACGCTCTCAGGAGCCCTGAGCGTATGGGGGGAGCTGCAGGGGCTGGTCAGGCTCCTGGACCCTGGCTGCAAGAGCAGCGGCCCCAGTACCTCCAGTCTGGAGCATCAACAGGGACACCAGAAAGGCTGCGCCTGCAGAGCATCTCTTCTGCATGCCTTTGGAAAGGCGCTGGTGTGCACAAGGAGGTCACCTGCTGAGTGTCCTGGGAAGCCACGGTTCATTTTTCCCTGCTGGCAGTGCTGCCCATGGAGAGCCTGGCTTGGAAGGAGCCGGGAGAGGCCATGCCAGCAGCTCCAGCGTGGGTTATCAGCCCCTGGAAGGAGCGCGCAGCGGTTTCTTCCTTCCTGGGATTATCTCAGCCCCCGAGGCATGGTGTCCGGCTCCGTGCCCAGAGAACGGCAGCGGGTCTGGCAGTGTCCCGCTCCTAGCATCACTGTCGACTCCAAGGGGTGCAGGACGCTTTCCAGGTCCAAGGGAAATATTTCATAGGCAAGTTTCCGTGAGCATCTGTCACCCAATAGGATGGGGACAGGTGGATTCTTTCAGGGTCCTCGGCCGAACAATGTTGTTATTGCAATCAAAATTTTATTTTAACCTGGACCCTTTGCAGATTGGGTAATTTTAACGCATTAACCGCAACTTGAGCTCCCAGTACACGTGTAAAACTCGCTCCATCCTGGGAGGGAGCAGTTGGCGGTGGAGGTGTCCGTGTCCCCCCGGGATCCTGGCCCTGCTGCCCAGCAGCAGCAGCTCCGGTCCAAGCCCCACCTGGGACTCGCTGCCACGTGCTTTTATAGGCAGTGAGGTGCGTGCGCTTACATGTCCCTGGTGGCAACGTGTGTCACCCTGATTGACCCAGATGCCCAGGACCCCTTTAGAGGAGAACTGGGGATGTCACCCGCTTGCCCGTGGCTGCTTGCCCCACAGGACGGTGCTCCGGAGGTTGGGAGTGGGAGCACCGGTGACAGCATCCCTGCGAACCCCGAGCACGCAGCGTGCGCAAATGGTGACGGTGTGACTTGGAGGAGAGGTGAATGCCTTCTGCAAGGGAGGACTTGGCTCCAAGGGCAGCACAGCTCCGAGTTCAGATTTCACGGGATCAAACCAGATCCCAGCCCTGGCTGCTGTGTCCCATGGAGGCAGGGGGGAGCTCTGGGAGGAGGAGACCGTGTGCTCGGGGTGTTTAAAGCTCTGTCTTTCCACAGTGGTGCTACAAGAGGGAGTGTGTGCCTTTCGGCACCCGCCCGGAGGGGGTGGATGGTGCCTGGGGAGCCTGGTCCTCCTGGGGAGAGTGCAGCAGGACGTGCGGAGGAGGCGTATCGTCATCCATTCGCCATTGCGACAGCCCGCGGTAGGTGTGCATGTACGTGGCCATGTCGGCGTGGCCCTGCCTTGTCCTGACATGCGTGTGGCCACGTCGGCGTGGTCCTGCCTTGTCCTGACATGCGCGTGGCCATGTCAGTGTGGCCCTGCCTTGTCCTGACATGCGCGTGGCCACGTCGGCGTGGTCCTGCCTTGTCCTGACATGCGTGTGGCCATGTCGGCATGTCCCTGCCTTGTCCTGACATGCGTGTGGCCACGTCGGCGTGGCCTTGCCTTGTCCTGACATGTGTGTGGCCATGTCGGCGTGGCCTTGCCTTGTCCTGACATGCGTGTGGCCATGTCGGCATGTCCCTGCCTTGTCCTGACATGCGTGTGGCCATGTCGGTGTGGTCCTGCCTTGTCCTGACATGCATGTGGCCATGTCGGCATGTCCCTGCCTTGTCCTGACATGCATGTGGCCATGTCGGCATGTCCCTGCCTTGTCCTGGCTGGACGGCGTCGCTGTTGGGGAAGATGGGGAAGGCAGCAGCCAGGTGCCTGTGCTCTGTGCTCGCGTCCCGGGAGGGTCTTGGCTCCTGCACGCAAATCCCGCGTCCTGCTTTCACAGCAGCTCAGTGCTCCTGCTTTGGCGTCGGGTCTGCAGCCGCGGACCCAAAGCCACTTGTGCAACTCCACTGCGCGCTCGCAGCCGAGCGTGCGAGATCTGCTGGGGGACGGCACCTCAGTAGCCCCTCCAGCAGGATCCGTCCTTGCAGCGGAGCAGGGTTGGGAAATTTGGGAGGCCTGCCTGCCACAAACGCGGCTCACTGCCCTAAGCTCGTTCTCCCCTCTCATTCCTGGTTTGGCAGCCCCACGATCGGAGGGAAGTACTGCCTGGGAGAGCGGAAGCGGTACCGGTCCTGCAACACCGACGTGAGTACTGCCGGGCTCGGGGAGAGGAGCCGCCGTGGGCTAGCGGGGCTTTCCCGGTGGAGCAGGCAGTGCTGTGCCGCAGCAGGGAGGTGGGGACGAGCCCTCTCCGCATGGATACGGAGCCATGGGACCCACGGGAAGAGGCAGCTGGGTGGGGGCGAGTAGTGTGCTGGCAGCAATCCCGCAATGGGGAAAGCCCAGCAGGACGGTGCACGCCTGGACCGGCTGGGCGCTGGCTCAGGGGGCGGGTGGGCGGTACACACCTGGGGGGCTTCGGCATCAAGAAGGGGCCCAAAAAGATAACAAGGCAAAGGAGGAGAGATCAGAGGTTTCCGGCACTGACATGACAGCGATTGCCTCTCGCACTTTGCAGGCGAGAGCGGCTCACGAAATGCAGTGTAGCCCCCTGCTTCCCAGGGCTGAGGGTTAAATCTCAAGGGGAGCAGAGAAATAACTGTGCTGCAGGGAAGCTCAGTGAAGCTTTGGACCTGGGAATTTGTAGCTTTAACATCCACGGGCTGGCAGTGAAGAAAATAGATGGCTCCCCATTGCTTCCCCTGGGCTTTGCACCTCGCTTTTAAAGGACTGCTGGCAGGAGCAAGTGTTGCGTCTGCAGACAGACCAGCTTGGGCCCAAGGGCTAGTGCCATTAGTCTTCAAATAGCGTCTAGCTTTGCAGGAAGGATGCTGCTGCCGTATTGTAGCGGTGTGCAGTTGTCAGGGCTGGTGTCCGTCTCCTTGAAGGGCTGGTGTTAGTCGCAGCTGGGAGCCCTGCAGCAGCTCCTGCCCTCCTAGCAGATAAGGCAGGCTGCTCCCTCCAACGCGCTGACCGCTGGCTGTGTGGCCGCAGGACTGCCCGCCGGGCTCCCAGGACTTCCGAGAGCTGCAGTGTGCCGAATTCGATAACGTCCCCTTCCGAGGGAAGTACTACACCTGGAAGACGTACCGCGGAGGTGAGTGCTGGGGCTTGGGCTGAGCATCCCTTGGCTCAGGCAGAACCGGAACAGGACTGTGCAGGGCTTTGCTCTCTGCAGGGATGAGTCTTCATAGAATCATAGAATCATAGAACCATAGGGTTGGAAGGGACCTCTGGAGATCATCTCCTCCAACCCCCGGCCACAGCAGGGTCACCCAGAGCAGGTGGCACAGGAACGCGTCCAGGCGGGGTTGGAATGTCTCCAGAGACGGAGACTCCCCCACCTCTCTGGGCAGCCTGGGCCAGGGCTCTGCCACCCTCACAGCAAAGAAGTTCCTCCTCGTGTTGAGATGGAACTTCCCATGGTCAAGTTTGTGCCCGTTACCCCTTGTCCTGTCCCCGGGCACCTCTGAGAAGAGCCTGGCCCCATCCTCCTGACACCCCCCTTTCAGTATTTATAAGTGTTGATAAGATCCCCCCTCAGCCGTCTTTTTTCCAGCCTGAAGAGACCCAAATCCCTCAGCCTTTCTTCATCAGAGAGGTGTTCCATCCCCTCAGCATCTTGGCAGCCCTTTGCTGTCCCCTCTCCAGCAGTTCCCTGTCCTTCTGGAACCGGGGAGCCCAGAACTGGACCCAGCGCTCCAGCTGCGGCCTCCCCAGGGCAGAGCAGAGGGGGAGGATGAACCTCCCTCCACCTGCTGGCCACGCTCTTCTTGATGCCCCCCAGGATGCCATTGGCCTTCTTGGCCACCAGGGCCCATCGCTGGCTCATGGTCACCCTGTTGTCCCCCAGGACTCCCAGGTCTCTTTCCACAGAGCTGCTCTCCAGCAGGTCAGCATCCATCCTGTACTGGTCTTGTGGTCCAGGCGGTCTGGTGGGCAGTTAGTCACCATGTCTGCTAGCCCAGGTCCCGCAGGCTGCCCACTCTGTGTTCCTGGGGTGTGCTGCCTCCTCACACGACGTGCATCCATCCCTCCAGGTGGCTGCCCCCGGCGCTGGACCACAACCGTCCTGCCGTGTCCCCCGTCCTGGGTCACTTCCACCTGTGCAATTGCCCTTTAACTTTGCTCTGCCAGAAGCAATTCCAGCAGCGTCAGAGCTGTTTAGTTCCTGCTCTCAAGTCTGTTTCCTTAACTGCTGAGGGAGCAAAAAGGAAGATGGACAAGAGAAGGGAGTTGTTAGTGTCTGGTACCTGATGGGGAGAAAACAGGGCAGCCCCCTCCCTGCGCCGGCAGGTAAACTTCCAGCTCCTGCACAGGCGGAAAGGATGGGAAGTGGTGGATCCTCCAAAGAGCAGCGCTCCCCTCTTCCCGAGGTCAGTCCTCCTGTGTCCTGCAGAAGTGTCTAGTGAGGAGAGGGGGCGGGAGGAGGCCTCTGTGGCAGAAATCTCTTAATAATGAGAAAGAACAGCGCGTCTCCTTCATGTAGTTAATGAACTTGACTGGGGAAATCCTTCGCAGCTGTGTAAATAAGCACACCTCCCAGCGGGGCTGCTGCAGCTGGAGCAGATGTGCTGAGGCTGCAGGGGGATGGATCAATAAAAAAGTAATAAAATTGCAAAGCAGTAAGTCCCACAAAGACCCCAGTGAATGCCAAGGTGGAAGACAGCCCCACAGGCTGGGTCTGCCCTCGCTCGGACCTCTCTCCTCCCGAGGCATGGCCCAGTGCTTTGAGTCCAGGGGACGGTTGGCCAGTTGAACATCGCCCCTCGAATGTAATCTGGCCCTGACACTGATATTTGCTTTGGCGTTCAAAAAGAAAAAAACCCTTCCTCTCTGCTTCAGCTTCCTCTTCCATAAAATAAGGTGATGAAATGTGTCCCCTTCCCAGGATGCTGTGACAGTTGGCACAATCGTGTCTTGAAGGCATGTGGCAGCTCCATGTCTCAGCTGTCCGGGTTGGCCGTGGGTAATGGTCGCAAGGAGCCGTGTTGTTTAGTTATGTTTTGTTTATTCAATGTCCAGAGACACTGTTGAGAATTGCCCAGAGAAGCTGTGGCTGCCCCATCCCTGGAGGGGTTCAAGGCCAGGTTGGACGGGGCTTGGAGCAACCTGTTCTGGTGGGAGGTGTCCCTGCCCAGGGCAGGGGGTGGCACTGGGTGGGCTTTAAGGTCCCTTCCCACCCAAACCCTTCTGTGGTTCTATGACTATGACTTCAGCAGCACAGGTACTCGCCTTGTCACTTGCCCGTGGGCTTTCATGATACTTGGTGTCATTTGGGTGTCAGAGGTACGTCTGTGGGGGAGGTGGGGAGCATCCCTTGCACCTCCACTTGCTTCTCCGTGTTGTAGATCAGACCGCTGGGGAACGGCCCCCACCTCTTGCCGCAGGTGTTTTGCTCTCAGGACCCGTGTTTCCCCCCTGCAGCCCCTGTGCTAGCAGGCCCCCTCCACCCCAGCATGGGGGAGGCAATGAGGACTGGCCATTGCCTCCCTCGCTCCCTCCTGGGCTCTTGCAGTGGTGCCCAGAGATCTCTGGTGTGGGGAGTGTCAGTCCCTCCCTCCCCGCTGGCACAAGCAGCCCCACAGCATCCATCCTTGTTGGTGGCCTCGTCCCCAGGCAGTCTGCCCTCCAGCTGGTAGCAGATCATGGAATCATAGAATCATAGGGTTGGAAGGGACCTCTGGAGATCATCTCCTCCAACCCCCTGCCACAGCAGGGTCACCCACAGCAGGTGGCACAGGAACGCGTCCAGGCGGGGTTGGAATGTCTCCAGAGACGGAGACTCCCCCACCTCTCTGGGCAGCCTGGGCCAAGGCTCTGCCACCCTCACAGCAAAGAAGTTCCTCCTCGTGTTGAGATGGAACTTCCCATGGTCAAGTTTGTGCCCATTACCCCTTGTTCTGTCCCCGGGCACCACTGAGAAGAGCCTGGCCCCATCCTCCTGACATGTACCCTTTAAGTATTTATAAGCGTTGATAAGATCCCCCCTCAGTCGTCTTTTTTCCAGCCTGAAGAGACCCAAATCCCTCAGCCTTTCTCCATCAGAGAGGTGTTCCATCCCCTCAGCATCTTGGCAGCCCTTTGCTGTCCCCTCTCCAGCAGTTCCCTGTCCTTCTGGAACCGGGGAGCCCAGAACTGGACCCAGCGCTCCAGCTGTGGCCTCCCCAGGGCAGAGCAGAGGGGGAGGATGAACCTCCCTCCACCTGCTGGCCACGCTCTTCTTGATGCCCCCCAGGATGCCATTGGCCTTCTTGGCCACCAGGGCCCATCGCTGGCTCATGGTCACCCTGTTGTCCCCCAGGACTCCCAGGTCTCTTTCCACAGAGCTGCTCTCCAGCAGGTCACCCCCAACCTGTCCTGGTGCGGGGGGTTATTCCTCCCCAGGTGCAGGACCCTGCACTTGCCCTTGTTGAATTTCATCAGGTTTCTCTCTGCCCAGCTCTCCAGCCTGTCCAGGTCTCTCTGGATGGCGGCACAGCCTTCTGGTGTGCCAGCCACCCCCCCCCCCAGCTTGGTGTCATCAGCAAACGTGCTGAGGGTGCGCTCTGTCCCCTCATCCAGGTCATTGATGAATATATTGAAGAGGACTGGACCCAGTACTGACCCTGGCGAACACCACTCGTCACTGACCTCCAACTAGACTCCGTGCCCCTAATCACGACCCTCTGAGCTCTGTCTTTCAACCAGTTATCTATCCATCTTACTGTCCTGGTCTCCTCTTCGGGTTGCTTTTGGGCACGTGTCCTCACTCTGGGAGCCATTTGCCACCCCGGCCCTCTGCTGAGCCCCTTCCCCTGCTCAGCTCAGCCGCTGCCCTCGGCACTGCACCCTTCAGCCACCCCCTTGCCGAAAGGTGCGGTGTTGTCTGTGCCCTTTGCCCCTCAGACGCTGGCCCCACGGTGTTTCGGGGAAATATCCCAGGCAGGGAGCATCCCCACCCTGAAAACAAGGAGTACCCCAGTGGCTTGGATGGGTGATGGCACCGATCCCACGGGGAATTTGGGAAGGGAGGGAGCCACCCACTGAAAGCCTGCCTCCAGCCGCCGGGTCACTGGCAAGTTGAGGTCGGGTTTTGCGCGGGGCCGGTACAACGTGTTTTCCTGGCGGTGATTTATAACAGTCCTGGAGCCCAGACCCCGGGATCGAAAGACACAGCCCCGGCGAGAAGCGCTGAGCTCAGCCTTTCGGAGCTCAACAGTCAGCAGATACCTCGTGGAATGCGGCTTTAATTGTTTGTTTATTTTGCTTTTTTCGCTTAGTTATTCATTTTGCTCTTGGCGGATGCAGGAGCCGAGGGAGAGCAGAGCGGCTCACGGGGCTGGGGGAGGGCTGGGGAGGAGCAGGGGCTCGCAGAAAACAGGAGATTGTTCATCATAAATTGTAACGTGCTTTAATTCCTCTATGGGACACGGCAGGCAGGGGGAACAAAACATCCTCTGAGGCACTGCGCAACCAACCGAAAATATTCTATTCTATCAAAAGCAGCGTGGCCAGCAGGGCGAGGGAGGGGATTCTGCCCCTCTGCTCTGCTCTGGTGAGACCCCACCTGGAGCACTGCGTCCAGCTCTGGAGTCCTCACCACAAGAAGGGCATGGACCTGTTGGAATGGGTTCCAGAGGAGGCCACAAAGATGATCCGAGGGCTGGAGCCCCTCTGCTGTGGGGACTGGCTAAGAGAGCTGGGGGGGTTCAGCCTGGAGAAGAAAAGGCTCCGGGGAGACCTTCCAGCCCCTTCCAGTCCCTAAAGGGGCTCCAGGAAAGCTGGGGAGGGACTCTGGATCAGGGAGTGTAATGAGAGGACAAGGGGTAATGGTTTTAAACTGGAAGAGGGGAGATTTAGACGAGATCTGAGGCAGAAATTCTTTGCTGTGAGGGGGGTGAGCCCCTGGCCCAGGTTGCCCAGAGAAGCTGTGGCTGCCCCATCCCTGGAGGGGTTCAAGGCCAGGTTGGACGGGGCTTGGAGCAACCTGGGCTGGTGGGAGGTGTCCCTGCCCAGGGCAGGGGGTTTGGAACCAGATCATCTTTAAGGTCACTTCCAACCCGAACCATTCCGTGATTCTATGAAATAGCTGTATTAAATATTAAAAGGAGTACCCACGGCAGACCTGGCTGTTGCTGGCCTTGGACTGCTCAGCCCAAAGCGGGTGGCTCTCTGCGGGCCAATGCATGGCCGGGGGGGGTTCACCTCTCGGGGGGCTGGAGACCAGCACCCCTGTGCTCTTCGGGGTTGTATGGTCTTATCTGCTGCTTGTTTCCCAGGCAATTAGTGACATTCCCCAGGCAGTGGGCAGGCGGAGGGGGTCCCAGTCATTCTGGACGTGGGCTCTTCTCCCACGGTGGTGGGACCCCCTCGCGCAGGTGAGAAGGGGCACTGCAGAGCCTCTCCTGCCCCTCCGCTGCCAAACGCCCCGTGGGGCTTGCGCTGAGGATCCCTCTCGTGCCCTGCAGCTGTGGGTGTCGCTGGGCAGTGGTGAGCCAGCCCCGGAGGGTGCAGAGCGCTGCCAGGCCTAAGGCTCCCACCCCCAAAAAGCCCAGCTCCCACCAGACTTCACACGCTGGGACACGATGGGCTGGATCCTGGTTGCTGGTAAAAATATGGTCCTTAATTCCCATCTTCAGGAATGGCAAGGCGTGTCGTGCTGTTTCAAAGGATCTTTCTGGGGTCCGCACCTCACCCTGGCCATGTTGCAGTGGTCAGCGTTGCTGTCGTGGGGACACACAGTTGTCACTGGTCTAAGGCTTTAGAATGGTGCCTTTTTAAGGAACCAGCTTAACAAGGACAAGGTGATGCCCACCCAAGCGCCTCTTGGCCGGCTGAGTGCCGAGGAAAGTCCAGTTCCCGGCAGGCGCTGGGCAGTGATACAGCCCCCCTTTCCTCTGATGGGTGGGAGCATGACCTGGCTGCCAAGGGCAGATCCAGCCTGGAAATTGTCACCAGGGAGGGTGTGTTGGGGACTGGCCCTGAGCTCAGGTGGCCCAGCCGGCTCGCTGGAGCAGCCGCAGTCAGGATGCAGATACCAATGCAGGGTCATCCCTCTCTCTCCCCCTTCCTCCTTCATCCTCTCACTCCCCATTTCTCTTCCAGAAGACTTTTTTTTTTTAAGGGCAGAAATCCCCCAGCCTTTCCCAAGTGGCTAGATGAGGAGAGCCAGCAGGAATTCGTCCCACGTGGAGCAGCAGCTGGGTGGCAGCATGACCACAGCAGCCCCAAGTCCCAGCTCCATGCGTGGTCCCCCAGGTCCAACACCTGCTCTCAGCTCTTGCAGGCAGGAAGGTGATGGGCGCTGAGTTTCCCTTGCTCAGCAGCTGCTCCCTCTGCGCACGGGAGATGTTCGGAGCCACCGGGATACAGGACCTGCATCAGCAGCGATGGATCTTCACCAGTGATGGGCTGGAACTCGGGCAACTGGCCCAGCATGGAGGGCTTGCTCTCCTCCATGTGCTTTCCTCCCTCTCTGCTGATCTCACTTCGAAAAGAGGTTAAATCGTGAAGGATTTAAGCGGACGTGCACACGTGTGCGCACACATGAATCCCCCTGGGCTGCAGCAAGGGAAGGGCAATGAGGAAACCCCCCCCGACCACCCCCAGCTCTGCCATGACCTGAGTCCATGCACTTGCACCATTTTTGCAGCCCTGTAACAAAGCCAGGGCACTTAAAGGGAAAAATTTGGCTTCCTGCTGCCAATCCCCAATCTTTTTATTTTCCCTCTTTTCTTTCTGTTTTTTTTGTCTCCTGCTTGTTATGCTTTTCATTCCGGTTTTCCCCACGGGCTCCTCTTTCGAGGCCGTGACGAGGACGCTCGGGGCTGTTTGCTGCTGGAGGAGGCCGGGCGCCAGCCTGGGCACGGGGCAGCAGCGGTGAGGAGTTACGATAGAAAAGGAGGATTCTGAAGCCGATTGGGAGCTACTAAAATGGAGCCAGAGCTGGGAGCGAGGTGGAAACAGGCTGTGGCGGGGGTTAGCTGGCACCGGGGAGCTGCAGGAAGGTGTCTGCAGTGGGTCTCTCTTTTCCTTGTAGCTGGAGACGAGGAAGGGAATAGGGAGCGCATGGGAATAGCTCAGCAAACCCATCTGAGAGCCCTGAAATGAAAGCCCAAGTTTCTGGCTGTTTCTCAGCTCTGCTTCATTGCGCAGTCTGCCCTGCACTCCAGCGACGGCAGGAGAGAGCGCGGCCTTAGCGAGCTGCACGCGGGCCGGGACGAAGGGTCCCGCGCGGCCGATGGAGGACACGAGCAGCAGGAGGGATGCTCCCGAGCCAGCGGGCACTGGCTCAATCCCAGATACTTCTCAGGAAGGGCCAGCACAAGCCCTTCTCCCAGGCTGGTGTGTGCAGGGTGTGCGGTTGCTGGTTGGGCTTGATGGTGCAGCCTCTCCAAGCTGGGAGATCCCGCGGCCAGCGTAGCTCCCTGGTGACTCCTGTTTTCTCACCCTGCTGGTGATGGTTTGCACCTGAGGTCTGGCTGGACAGACATGTGCTCTGTCCTGGTCCACGACCGTGCCTGGCCCAGGCATGCCGTGGCTAGGTGGCTGTGAGTTTTTGAGGTCACTGTCCCCCTTGGTGGCCCTGGAGCTCCCTCGCCAGGCGGGGGACAGCCCGGGGTGCTGCGGAGGGGGGTGGCTCTCCAGAAGGAGGGTTGATCGACCGCCTTCTCTAGGGGCTTGCCCAGGCATCCTGCTCGACAGCATGCCTCCGGGCTGCTGAATTCCCCTCTCGTGTCTCCTCCTGTTCCTCCCTCTCCTGGCTTTGCTCTTTCTTCCCCTGCAGCCGCGTTCGGGTGCTCCCAGGCACAGCTGGGCCACCCCTCCCCTCCATCTGCCCCTTTGATGTGCTGTATCAAGTTGCAAGTTTTGCAGATTTCGGTTCCTCCCGACCTAGGTGCTTCCCAGCTCTGGCTCACGGCTCGGGGCTGTTGCCGGTGCCTGCAGGAGGGAACTGCCACATTTCAGGCATGCATCTGTCTCTCCGCCAGGGTCTGCAGGTGGTTGGGTCTCCTCAGGATGTTCAGTAAAGACAGAAAATGCCACAATCTGCACCAGCGTTTGATAAAACCCAATGGCAGGAGGCGGAAAATTGCTCTGCTCAGGTGTCTCCTTCCATAACCAGTCCCACGTCCCGCTCCCAGGCACCGTAAGCCAGTATCCAGATATCCAGCCTCTGTTCCTTAGACGGTGCTTTGGCAGGCGTGTTGGGAAGCAGGTATTTTAGCTACAACTTAAGCATCCTTCCCCTTCGTCCTCATACTGCTCTCGTCATCTTTGCTGTGAAGGACTCAGTATCCACCAGTCTTGAACAGCAAGAAATGGTTGCTCTGGCCTAATAACTGGTCTAGGAGCTGAAAAACTTGGTTGCTCTGGTCTAGTAGCTGAAAAACCTCGGAGAAGTTGCTTAAGATCTGCTATCTCAGTTTCCCTGTCTGTAAAATGGGCACAAGGGTGTTGACAGCCCTTGTAACGTGCCAGGAGACCCAGGAGTGACCAACACCAGATAAGAACAAGTCTCTTTCCTTCCCCATCACATAACGCCTGTGTTTCCCAGGCTGTGCAGAAGGGACAATGTCTCATCATGTGTTGGGGTCCAGTTCAAGAGTCTTGACTCGGTGCTGATCAATAAGGAGGGTGTCTGGGTCCCTCCGTGGGTCCCTCGGCTCAGCAGGGACATCCTCCTGGGCACCGGGAGCAGGACAGAGGCGTGGGGAGGCCGAGGGTGAGGCAGCTGTTACCCAGGTCTGGCTCTCTACATCTTTCCTCTCTCTCCTTGGCAGCACCATTTGAGCCTCTGCTTCTTTCCCAGGGGGTGTGAAAGCCTGTTCTCTCAACTGCCTGGCCGAGGGTTTCAACTTCTACACAGAACGAGCCGCAGCCGTGGTGGACGGGACACCGTGCCGGCAGGACTCCAACGACATCTGCGTCAACGGGGAGTGCAAGGTGCTGCCGGGGTCTGGGAGGGGCTCAGGGTGGGGGGGAGGCAAGGGCAGACCCCCAGGCAGGGGGATCTCCCTCCACCTGCCCACGAGGGCATCCCTCCGCCCGGGCACCCCGTTCACCTGTGGGAGCAGGAGCACATCCACCTCTGGGCTTGTGCCCGTCCCCTCTCCACGCACCGGGTGCCACGTTGGCCTGTGTCAGCCATGGGCCTCTGCATTTACAGTCCATGTGGCCCCAGGCACTTGATATTTCCCTTGAAATGGGATCTGGAGGGCTATAAAAGTTTGATTATAAGAAAGCGCTGTGGGAGTGGCGAATGTCTCCCGGCAGGCAGGCAGACAGGCTCCCTCTCTGTCTCTGTCTGTCCCCCTTCCTGTGTCTCTGGGATCTTTTTGTCTCTGTGGGGCTGATATACTGTGGAACAAAAGGAGGATTGCACCATAGGTAGCCACAGCCATGCTGGTGACCCACCGCTAGCCCACGTACTGTGGCAGTGGGGCAGAGCCGGAGGCTTCACATGGGCTCGCTATCGCGATGCTGGTGCTGTGGGGACACAGCTCTCCTTGGGCTGCTGCAGTTCCACCAGCTCAACGCGGACACCCTGACCTCTGCCTTGTCCCGCAGACACAGGATTTCTGCCTGTGCGCCTCCCCAGCCTTGCAGGGAGCCCCCCCAGGGCTGTCCCTGGAGAGGGGTGGCAGAAAGATGGGGCTGGGCAGAGGTGATGTTGCTGAGCACCTCCTGGTGTACGGTGCGATGGAGGGGAGCGAGGTGGAGCCCAGGGACGGGCTCCCCAGGATGCCGCAGGTCAGGTGTGGGAAGGACACGGCCCCACCAGGATGACTAATTCCCTGCTGCTCCTTCCTCCAGCATGTGGGCTGTGACCGTGTCCTGGGCTCTGACTCAAAGGAGGACAAGTGTCGCGTGTGTGGGGGAGACGGCAGCTCCTGTGAGACCATTGAGGGTGTCTTCAACCAGTCCCTGCCGGAGGGAGGTAGGGAGCAAGCGTCACCCACTCTCGAGTCCCTCCTCGACTTCACCTGCTCCTGGGGATGCGCAGGACAGGCATGGGCATATCCCAGAGAAACACCCCAAAGGGTAGGACCAGACTCCAAGCAGGGAGCAGATCCCTCCTGTTCACCAACCAAGCCGTGCCCCAGCCACCGCTGGCGCCCAAGTCCCTGCCACAGAGCACCAAGCTCCTTCCCTCCTCCCCAGCTCCCGCTGCCCTCCAGCCTCCACGGAGATGCCCGTGGAAATCCCAGCTCCACAGCACTTCCCCAGCACGGCCGGTCCCAGCACAAGAGCCCGCACTGCCAGCAAGCAAGCCACTGTCCTGGCAGGCTTTTTCCATTTAATTGCAGGGGGTGGCTGAGCAAACACCTCCGCACTGCCAGCACCTCGATTAGCGTTTAGCCCGTGGGTGACAGGGTGGCACATGCTCCCATCCAGCCCAGGGCAGGGTTGGCTCCGGGCTCCGAGGCTGAGCATCACTGCTCACCGGCCCCGGGTTGTCTCCTAGGTTACGAGGAGGTGATCCAGATTCCCAAGGGCTCCGTCCACATCGACATCCGGGAGCTGAACCTCTCCATCAACTACCTAGGTGAGGTGGGGCTGGGGGATACTGGAATCCCAGCCAGACACCCCTGCGTCTGCCATTTCCCTGCGGTTCACAGGGTGTGGGAAAGGCCCAGCAAGGAAAACCTCCCACTGCAGCAGAGGACAGGGTTGGGGGTCCCAGCTCGGGGCTGGGGGCAGAGGGAGGCAGCAGGGCCTGCTGGCAGGGCAGCGTGGCCCAGGCCAGCGTGGGCCGTGTCAGCGTGGCCCAGACAGCCCCTGTCTCGCTGCGGCGCTGCCTCCGTCCTGTGCTCACCCCGCCGTTCCTGGCGCTGCCTGTGGCTCCTTGGCATTCCCCCCTCCGCCAGCATGTTGGGCTGGGGATTAAAAATAAACCTGCTCACATTTTCCTTGGGCTTAATTTTCCAGCCAGACTGTGGCTCGTTCATACAACGGGCTTTTTTCTTTCCCCTTGTGTTCTCTTTCTGTCCTCCAAGCGATGGACAGTGATGACAGAGGGGTGGGCAGGGGTGCTCACTGCACGCTCGCTGTCGGGTGCCTCCGCAGCGGCTCTGCAGGAGCAGGAGCCTGCCCGGACACCGGCACCGGTGGGAGGTTGCAGCGGGGCTCTCCTGGCAGCATCCCCCCAGGCCAGATCCCTTTGCTGGGTTCAGAGATGCCGAAATCCCTCCCTGCCCAGCCCACGTATACTGGGGACTCCTCGTGTCCATCCAGACTGGTGTGCACTGGAGGCACAGCCCGAGCTCGTCTCGCTGTCGACCGCTGCCACCAATTCTCCCACTTCAGGATCTGTCCCTGCACCCCATCCTCGGCAGCAGAAAGCATCCTCGCCCCCCCAAGAGCATCACGGCAATGGGGTGGTTGCCAGCAGCGAGGGCAGGAGTGAGGGTGCCAGTGCGGTGTTGGTGGCAGGGAGCAAGCGGGATGAGCGTGGGAATGCGAGCGGGAAGGAGCAAGCGAGCCGACCCCCCTCTAGCGACTGGCTTGGGCAACCACAGCCAGGCTCCTGGGGACCAGCCTCCTCCAGTAGCCCCAGCAGCCAAGACCCAGTTTGCACAGCTGGATTTTGAGCCCGGCTGCACGGCCACAGCTTGTCACGCTGCCAGGTGTCCCCATCACCACCCCGGGCAGGCCGCCGAGCTCCCCGCAGCATCATCCTGCCATGGTGAAGTGGCGGGCAGGCTGAGACAAGGCGATGGGTACATCAGTCCCACCTCTGCTAGTGACTTTTGTGTCACCCTGACCCAGGCACCTACTTTATTTGCCCCATCTATTCCCTCCCCGTGGAATGAGGCTGATGATATTCACCCTCGGTTGGAGCCATGCTCTGAGCCTGGCAGGTGAGAAGCGCCCGGCCGAAGCTGGATGCGGGTGCGTTCAGCCGTTCTCCTAACGCTTGCTCCCCTGTCCTCGCAGCGCTGAGAGGGGAGAACGGCGAGTACTACATCAACGGGAAGCTCTCCATCGACCCCCCGCGGCGCTTTGACATTGCAGGCACCACGTTCCACTACAGGAGATCCCCAGAGGAGCCCGAGTCTCTGGAGGCCTTGGGACCCACCAACATCACCCTCTTTCTCATGGTTGGTAACATGGTTCCTTCGTGCCCCCACCTGGTGTGGGCCTGGACTGGGCTGAAGAGACCTTAGAATCACAGAATCATAGGGTTGGAAGGGACCTCTGGAGATCATCTCCTCCAACCCCCTGCCAGAGCAGGGTCACCCGGAGCAGGTGGCACAGGAACGCGTCCAGGCGGGGTTGGAATGTCTCCAGAGATGGAGACTCCCCCACCTCTCTGGGCAGCCTGTGCCAGGGCTCTGCCACCCTCACAGCAAAGAAGTTCCTCCTCATGTTGAGGTGGAACTTCCCATGGCCAAGTTTGTGCCCGTTACCCCTTGTCCTGTCCCTGGGCACCACTGAGAAGAGCCTGGCCCCATCCTCCTGACACCCCCCTTTCAGTATTTGTAAGCGTTGATAAGATCCCCCCTCAGTTGTCATTTTTCCAGACTGAAGAGACACAAATCCCTCAGCCTTTCTCCATCAGAGAGGTGTTCCATCCCCTCAGCATCTTGGCAGCCCTTTGCTGTCCCCTCTCCAGCAGTTCCCCGTCCTTCTGGAACCGGGGAGCCCAGAACTGGACCCAGCGCTCCAGCTGTGGCCTCCCCAGGGCAGAGCAGAGGGGGAGGATGAACCTCCCTCCACCTGCTGGCCACGCTCTTCTTGATGCCCCCCAGGATGCCATTGGCCTTCTTGGCCACCAGGGCCCATCGCTGGCTCATGGTCACCCTGTTGTCCCCCAGGACTCCCAGGTCTCTTTCCACAGAGCTGCTCTGCAGCGGGTCACCCCCAACCTGTCCTGGTGCGGGGGGTTATTCCTCCCCAGGTGCAGGACCCTGCACTTGCCCTTGTTGAATTTCATCAGGTTTCTCTCTGCCCCGATCTCCAGCCTGTCCAGGTCTCTCTGGATGGTGGCACAGCCTTCTGGTGTGTCAGCCACCCCCCCCCAGCTAACCTTGCTGTGACAACATGGGAATTGGAGCTAATCAGCCCCTGTCCTCGTTAGCTGGAGTAAATGGGCACAGATATCAGAGGTAAATTGGGCTAAATTCTCAGATCTCCCTCCCTAATTTGCCAGGTTTTGGAACAATTCAATCTTTACGTGCAGGGAGCTTGTTTTCTGATAGTGTTGCCTTCATGGCTGCACCACTGGCATCACTGGTGGCCGCCCTGTCAATACTGGAAGCGACTGGAAAGGGAAGGGGGGGAGATTTCGGCTGCCCTGGATTTTAGAGAGCACGCTGAGGTCGTGGGAAGCCATTCAGACGGTGACAAGCATGGTGGCACTGATGCCTCGGTGGTGCCTTTCTCCGCAGGTCCTTGTGCGGACGGAGCTGCAGGGGATCCGGTACAAGTTCAACGCGCCCATCGGCAGGGATGCCTCCAACCAGTATTCCTGGCACTACACCCCGTGGACCAAATGCTCAGTGCTGTGTGCAGGGGGTGAGCTTTGAGCCCGTGTCGGCAACGGGGGGGGCGAGGACATGTGTCTGCTCTCCTGTGACTCCCACGCACCGGGTCTGGGCCACGTGAGGCAGTGCACAGATGTTAGCATCTGCTTTGCTCCGAAGGAGCTCTCAGGTTTCTAGATATTCCCACCCTGCGCTCAGCCGCGTACAAGCTGGTGTCAGTCACCATGGTCCTGCGGGCAGCGTCAGGGCAAACAGCCTGGCTGCCGTTCTTTGGCTGGACCACAGGTGCAGGTGGTAGAGGTGTGATGGGAGGTGGCATGACATGCTTGAAATTCATTTACTTGCGCGATGCAGGACAGGTTGGCCGATTGCAACAGCCCCTCTGGCCTTCGGATGTATAAGTCTGTGAACCGAAACACCGCTGATGATGCTTCCCTGGATCCCTTGGGCTGGTTCCCCGTGGGGGTTGACACAGAGGTTTGCACCACGTCTCGTGGCTCTGGAGAACCTGGCTGCGAGTGGCTGAGCTGATATTCAGAAGAAGAGAGAGGCAGTTTCAAAAGCAAACCTTCATCGTGTTCCCTGTTTAAGACTAAGGGCGCTGACCTGGTCCTGTGTGCTGGGCCTCGACAAAGTGTTGCCACCTCTTGTTCCAGCTGTTCCCCCCAGCGCTGCCCAGAAAGTGTCCCAAGATCAAGGTTAGAACAGGTTTATTTGAGCACGTGAGTTTATTTGAAACGCTTTGATCCTCCATCCTCTGCAAACTCTGCCGGGTCCTGCCCTGGCTGGTGAGCCTTCACCCCATCCGTTTTTTTTCTGGAGATGTTAGAGGCAAGGGAGGCCTTGGTTACGAATAGAGAAGTAGGTTCAGGCTTGGCGAGGTGCGGTGACAAGTGGCTGCTCTGTCAAATGTGACATGGGAGCAGAGCCGTGGGGCTCCTCCCTGCAGCCTGGCTCACGGTCCTCCTCTCTTTCCCCCTTGCCTCTTTTATTTTTGGCAGGCAACCAGATCCAATCTGTGGTATGCAAGAAACTTGCCGATGGCTCAACTGTCTTCAACCATTTCTGTAGCCCTGAAACCAAAATGCCAGAGCGGCAGAGGCCGTGCAATACCGAACCGTGCCCCCCGGCGTGAGTACCATCGCTTGAGGGAGCGTGGGTGGAAAAGCCAGTGTGGAGGAAGGGGAACAGGAGATGTGGAGGAACTCTGTGCTTCAACCAGAGCTGCCTGGGAGGCTGTGGCCAGAGTAGGAACAGGGGACAAGCTTTGACCACCGTGCCCCTTGCAAGCTTTGCTGTTTTACCTGTCTCCAGCTGGGTGATTGGGAACTGGTCTGAATGCAGCCGAAGTTGCAATGAAGGTGTCCGCACACGCAGCGTCTTCTGCAAGCGTAAGATCTCTGCCATCGAGGAGAAGACCTTGGATGATGCTTCTTGCAGCCATCCGCGGCCAAAGATGCTTGAGCCTTGCAATAACCAGACGTGCCCTCCAGAGTGGGTCGCCCTGGACTGGTCTGAGGTAACAGGAAAGCTGGGGAGGGGCTGTTTGCAAGGGCACGGAGCGACAGGACGAGGGGCAATGGTTTAAACCAGAGCAGGGCAGGGTTAGATCAGCCATTAGGAAGAAGTTCTTTACGCTGAGGGTGGTGAGACACTGGCCCAGGTTGCCCAGAGAGGGGGTGGAGGCCCCATCCCTGGAGACATCCAAGGCCAGGCTGGATGAGGCTCTGAGCGACCTGATCTAGTTGGCGATGTCCCTGCTCACTGCAGGGGGTGGGACTGGATGGCCTTTAGAGGTCCCTTCCAACCCAACACATTCTGTGATTCCGTGATTCCAAGTGCTGAACGTTGTCCCTCACCTCTCTGATGGCACTGGTCCGTAGGAGGACAGTGTCAGTCACTAGCCCAGAGCATCACTGATGGCTGCTGGCCATGGGGAGCATAATGTGGGAAATGGTCTTGTAGCTCAGGAGACAGACAAGGTGGGGACACCCAATGCTGCCCCTCTCTGTTCTTCACCGTTCATCCTGACCGTGCGTGTCCTCTCTTGGCAGTGCACCCCAAGCTGCGGGCCAGGTTTCCGCCACCGCATTGTCCTCTGCAAGAGCGGTGACCACAGCGCAACTTTGCCCACCTCCCAGTGCTCCGAAGGCTCCAAGCCCCCGACCAGCATGAGGTGCAACCTGCGGCGCTGCCCACCGCCGCGCTGGGTGGCTGGCGAGTGGGGAGAGGTAGGGACAATCCTTCCCATGGGGTTACTGAAGGAGAAAGCTCTGTCTCCCCAGCCCCTCGAATCCTAGTGCACATGAGGCTTTTACCTGCCAGCAGAACCCCATGTGGCCACCACAGCTATCTGGGGGGCAGCAGGACACCATGGTGGTGTTCTTTGCCCCAGCTTGGCTCAGGAGGCCATTGGGATGGTGGCCCAAGTGCACAGCTGACCCATGGAGTCTGCCAGGGCTAGCAGGGCCCCACAGAAGTCATTGGAGGGCCCCCATGGTTATCTGGGGGGCAGCAGGGCTGTGGGAGCCATGGGCTGCAGAGGTGGGCTGGGCCAGCTGCAAGCGGGGCCACTGCTGGTCCACCTGCCACAGCCCAGCCCGGTGCCTGCAGTGGGGTGACGCTGATGGTCCTCCCTTCCCTCTAACACCCCTCGAGCTGCAGGGTGACATCGGGGTGCGGGAGGCCTGGGAAAGGCCGGTGATTTAGGGCTGGAGGGAGACCCCCCTCGCTGAGTCCCGGAGGTTCAAACCAAGCTTTTTGGGAAGCGGGGCCTCAGCGCTCAGCCACACTGGTGAGGTCCCTGCAGCTGCGGGTGAGGGATGGGACAACTTCATCCAGCACCCTTCGCACTTCCTAAAACCTGGCCGTGACCTCTCCCCCCGCGTTATTAAAGCCAGGGTGGCCACCGCAGCTCCATGCTGTCCTGTTTCCCGGCAGTGCTCTGCGCAGTGCGGCCTTGGCCAGCAAAGAAGATCCGTCCAGTGCCTGGCTCACACCGGGCAGCCGTCCAGCGACTGCGTGGAGAGCCTGCAGCCGCCCGGCATGCAGCAGTGCGAGACCAAGTGCGAATCGGGACCTACGGACAACCCTGAAGGTGAGGGGGACGGAGGGACTCGGGAGGGAAACGCGGAGCGCTGCCGGGGCTACGTGGTGCAGGGACACTGGAGCTGGGCTGTAGGTGCTGTGCTGCGGGGTGAGGCTCTCATGGGGACACCTGATGCTGTCCCTTCTGGTCCCCAGCCAGACTGGCATGCCATGACCCTGGTAAATGAAGTAACTGCACCTTGGCAAAGAGGGGCTTTCAGTAGTGAGGTTCCCAGTAGCTTCTTCATGACTAACTGGGGAGGTCCCAATGGACTGGAGGGTAGCAAATGTAGCACCCATCTACAAAAAGGGCAGAAGGGAGGATCCGGGAAACTATAGACCTGTCAGTCTGACCTCGGTAGCAGGGAAGGTCATGGAGCAGATCATCTTGAGTGCCATTACAAGTCATATAATGGACAAGCAGCGGATCAGGCCTAGTCAGCACGGATTTACGAAAGGCAGGTCCTGCCTGACGAACCTGATCTCCTTCTATGACAAGATGACCCAATTATTGGATGAGGGAAAGGCTGTGGACATTGTCTACCTGGACTTTCGAAAAGCATTTGACACTGTCCCCCATAGAATTCTCATGGAAAAACTGGCGGCTCATGGCCTGGATGAGCATACGATCTGCTGGATCAAGCACTGGCTGGATGGGCAGTCCCAAAGAGTGGTGGTCAATGGAGTTAAATCCAGCTGGTGACCGGTCACAAGTGGTGTCCCTCAGGGCTCGGTGTTGGGACCATTTCTGTTTAACATCTTTATTGATGACCTTGATAAGGACATAGAGTGTATCATCAGTATGTTTGCAGATGACACGAAGCTAAGTGGGAGTGTTGATGTGCATGAGGATAGGGAGGCTCTACAGAGAGACTTGGGTAGATTAGACCGATGGGCCAACGCTCATGGAATGAGCTTCAACAAGGCCAAGTGCCGGGTCCCGCACTTGGGCCACAACAACCCCATGGACGCTACAGGCCTGGGGAAGTGTGGCTGGAGAGCTGCCCGGCAGAAAAGGACCTGGGGGTTCTCATTGACAAGCGGCTGAACATGGGCCAGCAGTGTGCCCAGGTGGCCAAGAAAGCCAATGGCATCCTGGCTTGTATTAGGAATAGTGTGACCAGCAGAAGGAGGGAGGTGATTGTCCCCCCGTGCTCAGCACTGGGGAGGCCACACCTTGAGTGTTGTGTCCAGTTTTGGGCACCTCAATATGAGAGAGACATCGAGGTGCTGGAGCGAGGGCAGAGGAGGGCAGCGAAGCTGGGGAAGGGCCTGGAGAATAAATCTGATGAGGAGCGATTGAAGGAGCTGGGAGTGTTTAGTTTGAGGAAGAGGAGGCTGAGGGGAGACCTCATCACTCTCTACAGCTACTTGAAAGGACATTGTAGAGAGGCTGGTGGTGGTCTCTTCTCACAGGTAATTAGCGACAGAACAAGAGGGAATGGGTTCAAGCTGCAGCAGGGGAGGTTTGGACTGGACATTAGGAAAAAATTCTTCCCAGAAAGAGTGGTCAGACACTGGAATAGGCTGCCCAGGGAGGTGGTGGAGTCACCACCCCTGAGTGTGTTTCAGACTCGTTTAGATGTGGTGTGGGGGGATGTGGTGTAAGGGAGAACTCTGTAGAGTGGGGTTGATGGTTGGACTCGATGATCCCAAGGGTCTCTTCCGACCTAAATGATTCTATGATTCTATGGTTCTTCGGCTGCATCTTTGCTGCTTCCCGGCTGTCATGGAGCTGGGCATCGGGGTGCTAAAGGAGGTTGCGTAGGAATAGCAGTGGTTAGAAGTGCCCCCCCCGGGGCTCCTCCCCACGAGGCGGCTGTAACCCTGCTTCCCTCTGTCGCCCATCCAGAGTGCAAGGATGTGAACAAGGTGGCCTACTGCCCGCTCGTCCTGAAGTTCAAGTTCTGCAGCCGGACCTACTTCCGACAGATGTGCTGTAAAACGTGCCAGGGGCACTAGGGACACAGCGTGACCCCCGTGGGAAAACTGGAAGGCAAAAGCTACGCCGGGGGGGCCGCCGAGCCGGGCCCTTCCTCTCCGCTCCGGGAATCTCCCCTGGGTCCAACACAGACACTGGTCGTGCTTCCAGTGGGAGCTGGCGTCACCCAAACCCGTCCCCCAAAGACACGCACCCTTCGCCTCCGAGCTTCACAATGGCAGGTTCCCAGTTAAACCACTGCCAGCCGCTGCAGACACCGCCGGCGCCCAGCGCGCCAGGAGCCGGCCGATGGGCGGTGGGAGAGGGAGAAGCTGGGCAGAGCGCGGCAGCAGGGACATTACTTGAAATTCTGACGTTGTTATTTATTAGTAGAGGACCCAGGTCCTGCAGGCGCCGAGACAGCCACCGAAGCGGCACTGCTCGCCCCGCTCCTGCCTCGTCCTGTTCCGCGCCCGTGTCCCGACGGCATCGCGGGGCATCGCGGTCCGCGGTGGGGCATCCCCGGGGGGGCTGAGCGCGCCGGGGGCCGCTGCCTTTCCCTCGGGGACCCCAGGGGAGGCAGGGAGGAGGTTTCAGGTGCCACGGGTGACAAGCGTGGCTTGTGGCTTCTGGGCGATGGATGAAGATGAGCTGCTGTGGGGAGCGGGGTTGGAGCAGGGATTTTGTTTTCTTGGTTTGCATCCTGTCACCGTGGGACACGCGTCAGGGGACAGAGAGCAGGTCACGCCGTGAGCAGAGCGGTGACACCAGTTTAACTGGGAGAGGGGGTTATTCAAACTCTCTTAACAACCTACTTTTGATTGGGGTGGCCCCCTATTTTTCCCTAAAGCCCTTGTCACTATTATGACCATTTTTTATTCCAGAGACACCTGGAAGCACGAGCTGAGGTCAGGGCCGAGCCGTGCTCGGGGTTGCAGTCACTTAACGGGCGTCAAGGACGTGCCGGGCTGCGGGAAGCAAAGCAAAGGAGGATGCAGGACGAGAATCGTCTTGGCCACAGCGTCCCCATTGCCGAGCCGTGGCTCGGGACCAGTCTGCCTGCTCCTGACAGGGCCCTCCCCAGGGAACGCCACGGCCTCCGCGGCTGCTTTGCTTCCAAAGGTGCTTTGCTTCCAAAGGTGCTTTGCCTCCAAAGGTGCTTTGCCTCCAAAGGTGCTTTACTTCCAAAGGTGCTTTGCCTCTGAAAGGTGCTTTGCCTCCGAAGGCAGCCTCACTGCATGCCGCTGTGGCCGTGGGGTGCCGGTCCCGGTGCCACCCACTCCTCTGCCCTCGGGAGACCTCCAGTGATGGGAAAAGAGCAGGCTTGAAATCCCTCCAGGTCACCTCCCGGCCAAATCTGGGCCGACACACGGCTTCTCCACGGGCCGCCACCGCCTGCGGAGGAGAGCTGAATTTCCAGTCTACAAAGCGTGTTCTTTTTGTTATCGTTATTTTTATTATTATTAATAATTATTTTCAGGCCTTTCTACATCACAAAGATGAGAAATCTTGTCCAAAGCCGTGGTCTGTTCCCCGTGGGGGTCACCTGTAGGGTGCAGGGGGGCGGACGGCCCTCTTTCCCCAGAGCCAACCTCTCCGCCCTGCCAGCCCTCATGTCTTCCTCTACCATCTGTGTTCTCACCCGCCCACCAGCCGATCGCAGCTTCTCTGGTGCTCGGCAAATCCCGTTTGGCTGTTGAGCGGGGCCTTCATTTGTCTTCCTTCCTGGTGCCATGCTCCGTTCTGACATTTTGGTGAGGGGAGGGGGTGTTTTCACCTTTTTATATAGATATATATATAATGAAAAATGTTTAACATACTAACTCTGAGGAGGAGCGACGTAACGGCATGATTTATAATAAAGGAGTAGCTACGATCCCGGGCACAGCTTCTGGTCCCAGTCTTGTTTCTCGAGCGGCAGAGAAGTTTCTTCTTTCTTCTCTTCTGGGCTCTGGGCAGCCCCACACCATGATGCTGACGCCGGAGGAGGGTTTTGGGCAGCAGGGGAGGGTTTTCCCTGCAGCCTGAGTGACCGGAGCGGGTCGGAGAGGTGGACATCCGCCCGGAGCTGCTGCATGGCATGGAGGAACAGGCTTCCCCTTGGAGACCCCTCAAAGGTTGGCTGTACCCCCTTCCCTGGGCGCACAGACCCCATGTTGGTAATGCTGGTTTGGGATTTTAGGGGAGAGGTTGGTTGAAGATCTAGATGTCTGTGGACTGAAACACCGCTGGTGCTGCCCTGAGTCCCTCGGGATTGACGGACAGGTTTGCACCACGTCTCGTGGTCGGGAGGACCAGAGGACGACCCTTTGGTAGAGCCTGTAGCGATAGGACAAAGGGTAATGGTTTCAAACTGAAAAAGGGGAGATTTAGGCTAGATATGAGGAAGAAATTTGTTACGCTGAGGGTGGTGAAACCCTGGCCCAGGTTGCCCAGAGAGGTGGTGGAGGCCCCATCCCTGGGAACATTCAAGGTCAGGTTGGACGGGGCTCCGAGCAACCAGATGTCCCTGCTCATGGCAGGGGGTTGGACTGGATGGCCCTTAAAGGTCCCTTCCCACCCAAACCATTCCATGAGTCTACGATTGTATGATTCTAACCCGGCTGCGAGCGACCGAGCTGGTATTCAGGAGACGAGAGAGGCAATTTCAAAATCTGAAGGCGCTCACCTGGTCCTGTGTGCGGGGCCTCGACAAAGTGTTTTCCCTCTTGTTCCAGCTGTTCCCCCCAGCGCTGCCCTGAGAGGCTCAGGGCCAAGGTTAGAACAGGTTCATCTGGGGAGGAGAGATCTCAGGAACGCTTGGATCCTCTGTCTTCTGCAAACTCTGCAGGCGAGAGACGTGCCGCGCGCAGGCTGTGTGTTGGCCGTGGATGGTGGCTGCAGCGTGACCCCCTCCCAGTGCTGCTGTGCTGCCTCCACGCTGGGAAGGGTGGGAGATACCCTGTGAGTGCCATCGGGGAAGAGCCCGATGGGGCCGTCCCAGGTGCCGGGGTGGGCTGTGCAGCGCTGAGCGCTCCCGGGCACGGCCAGCCCTTGCTCTGGGTGCTGGCGGAGCCGGCACGGGTTACCTGCAGCAGTGGCAGGCAGCGAGGGGACAGTGGGGACGTGGCAGTGGAGAACTGAGTGGTGCGGTCGACAGGGCAGAGGGACGGGATGTCATCCAGAGGGACCTGGACGAGCTGGAGAGGTGGGCCTGAGCAGACCTTATGAAGTTCAACAAGGCCAAGTGCAAGGTCCTGCACTTGGGTCGGGACAACCCTCGTTATCAATACAGGCTGGGGGATGATGTGACAGAGCAGCCCTGCGGAAAGGACTTGGGGGTCCTGGTGGCTGAAAAGCTGGACATGAGCCGACAATGTGCACTTGCAGCCCAGAGGCCAATGGCATCCTGGGCTGCATCAAAAAAAAACGTGGCCAGCAGAGCCAGAGAGGGGATTCTGCCCCCGCTGAGAGTGAGACCCCACCTGGAGAGCTGTGTCCAGCTCTGGAGCCCTCAGCACAAGAAGGACATGGACCTGTTGGAGAGGAGGCCCCAGAGATGACCGAGGGCTGGAGCCCCTCTGCTGTGAGGACAGGCTGAGAGAGCTGGGGGGGTTCAGCCTGGAGAAGAGAAGGCTCCGGGGAGACCTTCCAGCCCCTTCCAGTCCCTAAAGGGGTCTACAGGAAAGCTGGGGAGGGGCTGTTTGCAAGGGCACGGAGCGACAGGACGAGGGGCAATGGTTTAAACTAGAGCAGGGCAGGGTTAGATCAGCCATTAGGAAGAAGTTCTTTACACTGAGGGTGGTGAGACACTGGCCCAGGTTGCCCAGAGAGGGGGTGGAGGCCCCGTCCCTGGAGACATCCAAGGCCAGGCTGGATGAGGCTCTGAGCGACCTGATCTAGTTGGCGATGTCCCTGTTCACTGCAGGGGGTGGGACTGGATGGCCTTTAGAGGTCCCTTCCGACCCAACACATTCTGTGATTCCGTGATTCTAAGTGCTGAACGTTGTCCCTCACCTCTGATGGCACTGGTCCGTAGGAGGACAGTGTCAGTCACTAGCCCAGAGCATCTCTGAGGGCTTCCCGCTGCAGCGTACCTGTTTTCTTTGCCATCTTGGCTGCTTGCTGCTGGGGGCTGACCGCTGCCCAGGAGCTGTGCCCGCGCCGACAGGGTCTCGGATGGGGCCGGGACCCCTCAGCGTGACGGATTCCCTTCTTCAAGCACAGCCTGGGGTCAGCGTGGTGGCACCGTCGCGGTGAGCCGGGGTTTGCCCGGCTGCGTTTGCACACCGGGGCCGTGGCATGAAGCCGGGTCCGTGGGTGTGCAGGAGCCGCGGCGCTGCAGTTGCACCGGGGCCACCGCCGTGGCCATGCCCCGCGGGGACACCCGCTCTCATCCCCCCCACAGCCCCAGCGATGGGCTTTCTGAAATGGCTTCGCCCCGTTGGTAGCCAAAACATTTCCTCCAACGTGGCCTTTTTCATTCAGAAGACCTGGAAAAAAAAAAAAGAGCAGCAACCAGAAGCATCTTGCTCCTAAAAGTGCCTTAAAGCAGAGCATCCCCCAGCACTGACTGGCCACCCCTGGAGGGGGAGACATCAAACTGTCACCTCGGGGCGGGGGGGGGTGGGTTGTGCGGAGTCCCTGAGCATCCCTGCAGGGGGACCCAGCGCCCACCCCCTTCCCCAGGCCGGTGACCCCCAGCCCCGGCAGCACCCGTCTGCAGCACAGGTGGGGTCACCCTGGGCAGGGCCACCCCAAGGTCCCCCCCACAGCAGCAAAGAGCCGCCCTCGCCCTCCCCACCCCTGGCAAACCGGCACGAAATGAGGAAGTGGGAGGAGGGAAAAAAAAAAAAAAAAAAAAACTTTAGTTGCAATTTGTAGTTGCAGCAGCAACACAAAGCAAAGCGCTTCGAGATGAACCTGGGCCCTCGGTGACAGCAGCCCCGAGCGCCCCGTCCCCGGGGGCGAGCCGCAGGGACACCATGGTGAGTGCAAGGGGGGCCCTCGCTGGGCTCCCCCCGCCCTGAACCCCTCGGGCGCCCTGGGGATGTCACCCCCTCTTCCTGCCACCTCGGGGCTACCTCAGCCCTGTCCCCTCGGGCACCCTGGGGATGTCACCCCCCTCTTCCTGCCACCTCGGGGATACCTCAGCCCTGTCCCCTCGGGCACCCTGGGGATGTCACCCCCTCTTCCTGCCACCTCGGGGATACCTCAGCCCTGTCCCCTCGGGCACCCTGGGGATGTCACCCCCTCTTCCTGCCACCTCGGGGCTACCTCAGCTCTGTCCCCTCGGGCACCCTGGGGATGTCACCCCCTCTTCCTGCCACCTCGGGGATACCTCAGCCCTGTCCCCTCGGGCACCCTGGGGATGTCACCCCCTCTTCCTGCCACCTCGGGGATACCTCAGCCCTGTCCCCTCGGGCACCCTGGGGATGTCACCCCCCTCTTCCTGCCACCTCGGGGCTACCTCAGCCCTGTCCCCTCCTGCGCCCATCCTGCTCCTTTGCTGCTTTCCGGGCAGTGCCAGCAGCCGGTGTCCCCCCCGGAGAGGGGACGGTGCTGCCCTGGCGTGGGGACAGGGAGGGGAGTTGGGGCTGGGGGAGGCGCTGGCGCGGGTAGGGGGCAGCCGGGGCCGGGTCGGTGCCCCCGGGAGCGCGGATCCGAGGATGATGGAGGGCACCAGGCGCGAGGTCTGGGTGACACAAAGTGGTTTTGATTTTGCCGTTGCCGGTGCGGTACCCGCAGGAGAAACCCTCGTGTTCCTCCCGGCCCAACGTCCCACCAGGGCTTCTGGTTTCAGCGCCCGCGGTGCCACAGGGTGCGGGCAGAGCAGAGCGGGGCGGCAGGGGCTGCGGGGGGCAGCCGTGCCCCCCCAGGCCAGCTCAAGCCAGGACCCCGGTGCCCAGGGTCGGACCTCGCTCGCCGGCACGCGCAGGGAACCGGGGCCGCAGGCAGGCCGCGGGGCAGCACCCAGAGCTGGAAGTTGGTCTGGAGGCAGAAGAGGAAGGTGAAAGCTCTAAAAATGAGGGAGATGCTCAAACACGGAGTAAGGGTCCGCAAGGTGCATGTCCCTCAGCCCGCGGCTCCCTCCGGGCCTCAGAGTCCCCAGACATTTCCGCCCGGCCAGGAAGGGGACGGTGGCCAGGCTGAAACGGATCCTTCTCCCACCCACGGTCGCGGTTGTCACCTCTGAGAGGCTGCTCAGATGCTGTCCCCCACAAAACGCACTGTCCCCCCCACCGTCCCCCCACCAAGACCTGAAGACGTTTTGTGGCCTCTTGAAGGGCCGTGGGGCTGCGCCGCCACGACCCCGACCCCTGCCTGGGTGGTCCCAGTTCCGGGGACGGCCCCGGTCCCCAAAGCCCTGGAGAAACACCCCGTCTCCAAACGCCGCCTGTGCCTGGGAACTGGCAGGTTGTGACAGCAGCACCCCCGCGGCTCTTCTCGAGGTTTCCGGTGGTTTTAAGGTGTTCGCTGCATCTGGGCTCATCCTCTCTCGACACAAAAGGTGTCACCTTGGGCTGCGTCCGCCCCCCGCTCGGGGCTGGCAGGGTTTTCTGGTGGCTCAGACCTGAGCTGTGAAGAAAAACAGATGATGTTTTGCAATCTGCAGGGCCGCTCCCCTCCCGCCGCGATCCTCTCGTGAGCAGCCGGCGCAGGCGGTGGCTGCGGCAGTGACGGTCCCCAGCCCTCAGCCCTCGGCTGGGGCGCTCCTGGGGGGGCCGATGGGGGTCCCCACGCACGCACCCCTCATTCAGAGCAAAGTCCCTTGTGCGAAGCGGCTGCAAACTGCTCCTTAAAGCCCGGGCCAAGGGCTGTCGAAAGCTGCTCCCTGCTCGGCTTGAGCATGAAATGGCCTCACGGAGGCTTTTGGTCCAGGCCACCCATCAGTCCCCTTCCCTGGGGACCCCCACGGCGGCGGCTGTTGAGCCGCTGCTCGCTGGCTCGTCCCTCGCTTTGCCCTGGGACAGAGGAGGGGACAGTTTTGGGGCTGCCCCAAAACTGAAAGCAGATTCCGTTTGTGCCCCGGGTCCCCGCAGGGATGCTGCCCGCAGCCCCCGTCCCCCGAGGGCTCGCAGGGCGCTGAGCTTGGGCAGTGCCACGGTTTTGAGGGAGCATCGTCCCTCTTCATCCTCCCCGCAAGACTTTTACCCAGCGCGGTGAGCCCTGGCCCTGCGGAACCCCCCCGTGCCCCCTCTTGGGACGTGCTGAGGGAAAGCCAGGCTGACTCTGTGCTCCCAGAAACAGGGTGGAAACACCCAGGGCCCCGCAGATATCCGGGACAAAACCCTTCATTTAAAGCGAGGCGGTGTTTTCCCTGCAGCTGCGCTGCATCAGGTGCCCCCGCCGAGCCAGGAAAGCACCCGACCTGCGCCGGGAGGAAGAGGAGGTGTCACGAAGGCACGCGCTCGCCGCTGACAGCTCTGAGCAGTCCTTTGACTGAAGGAGAAACTCGGGGTGTCAGCTCAAAAGCGCCGAGCTTGCAATACAGGAAATGCTCGTATTTGCCTTAATTTGGTGCCGTAACCGGCCGGGCGAGCCCAGGGTGCCCGCGCTGGAGGGCTCAGGGCAATGGGGGCAGGGGACGGGGAACCGAGGTGTCCGGCTCCCCGTGGGTCCTCCCGACCTGCTCCCCTCCGGCTGAAGGACGAGGTTTCGGCCAGGTTGGGTTGAAGCTGGGCAGCTCCTGGGGTCACCGACAGCCCCCTGGGTGACAGCACGTCGACCTGCGGCAGCTGACAGACCCCACCTGCGCTTCTGCTGGTGGCTTTTCTAGGGGCTTATTAGGATGGAGGGGAGGAAGAGGAGGGGAAGGCAAAAAAAAGGGCCATAAGCAACAAACAGGAGGAAGAGGAGAAGTTCCCTGCCTGGGTTCAGGCTGCATGAGCAGCCCCATCCCCCCTGGACTGCCCCAGGGGGTGCATCCCAAGGGAAGGTGGTGGGACAATGAAGCCAAAAGCGTCTCCACCAGCTGCGGGGGCTTGAGCTGCACTTGGGGTAGGGAGGGGCATGGATGGCGTTTTGGGTTGCAAAGCCCAGCGGGAGCTGCACGATGCTGCCGAGCTCCTCCCTGCTCCGTGACGGTCCCTCCGTCCCCCATCGCGCTGGTGCTGGGATGTGCCGAGCATCCCGGGGTGGGTGCCGGGGGGCACTGCGGGCAGCCCACGAAAATCAGGGGGGAGACGGGAGGGTGCAAAGGCGTCGGGGTCCGGAGGCCTCAAATCTTGAGAGCCGGCAGGAAAACGTAGCAAAAGGGGAAGAGAAGAAAAGGGAAATGGAAAGAGTTAAAAGGCTGGGGGCGACCGGGGGGACGAGAAGTGAAATCAGTGCCGGGAGCGCCGGGGTGAAAGCGGAACCCCGGGGGTGTGGGATGGGGGCAGAGGAGCCGTGGGCAGCTCCAGAGGGGGTGTCACCTCCTGGGCACCGCGACGGGGGCCGCACGGGCACCGCGGCAGCGTTCAGCGCGTCTCCTCTGCAGCATCGGGAACAAGGGGCTTTTCAATAGTTTCCTTTTTGCATGGTGAAATCTTCCCCCCCACACCCCCGCCCGCGGCCCAGGGCACGTTTTAGCCCCCCCAAAGGCTCTAATCACAGCCCAGTTTTCCTGCTGCCCCACAGCCCCCGGAGAACAGAGCCGGGTAATTGGGGAACGGATGGAAAGCGGGTGCGGCATCCCCCCGGGCAGGGAGAAGGGGTGAGGGGGGGCCCAGTCACACGTCTGCCCCGCTGCGAAGGGGACGCGGGGGCGCAGAGGGTGCGCGGTGCCGGGGATGCCCCCGCCAGCTGCAATTTTTGCCTTTCCCTTGGGTTATTTTTGCTGCCCCCTTTGACTCATAAGCAGAGCAGAGCCTGCGCAGCGTTTGCTTCGTTAGTCCTCCGTTACCCCCGTAACGAGCAGGGCCGGTGTTACAAACGTGCCCGCGGGCTGTGAGTGCCCCGTCTGCTCCTCGCTGGGGTGCCAGACCTGCGGCGAGGCAGGATCCGGCCGGAGGGACCGGAGGGACGGGACAAGCCCCGGCGCGGCAGCGCTGGCATTTTGAGCTTCGCAAGTTCCCAGCGTGGCCAAAACACCCCGCTCTGCGCCACCTGAAGGCGCCGGTTTGGTGCCACGGCTGGGGCGGGGGCCGGTTACAGCTACCAGCAGCTCGGGGGGGATGTGGGGGGAAGGATCCAGGCCTGGAGCCCCACTCCCGCGAGTGGTGGCCCCGGGGCAGTCGCTGTGGCCCTGTCCCCGCAGGGCAGCAAGGAGCGCTTCCACTGGCAGAGCCACAATGTCAAGCAGAGCGGCGTGGACGACATGGTCCTGCTCTCCAAGATCTCCGAGGAGGCCATCGTGGAGAACCTCAAGAAGCGTTTCATGGACGATTACATCTTTGTATCCTTCCCGGGGCAGCGGGACGCGGACGGGGAGTGGCAGGGCTGGGCTCCAAGGCTTCGCCAGGGCATGGGCCAAACCGGGGCTGCCCCAGCGCTTGCAGAGCGTCCTGTCCCCACGCTGCGGTGGGACAGGATTGGGATCGGCGGGGGGAATGCCACCATTCCCAAGCTGAGTTGCACCCAGCAGAGATGCTGCAACCGTGATGCCCATCCTGCAGTGCCCCGGGACCACCTTAGTCCTTCCTTCGTGACCACAAAGCTCTAAGCAAAGGGCACGGAGTAGCCGCTCACCTGCTGTCTCCCACTGCCCCCGCGCACCAGAGACCCTCCTGCCTGCCCCAAGGGGGACAGACCCCGGTGGCAGTAGTGGCCATCGTCCCCTGCCGCTGTCACCCAGCCCCTCCGATGCCCAGTGTGCCCCGGGGGCTCTGCGCCCCCAGCAAATCCAAGCAACCCCTGGATGGAATGAGAGCATCCCTGCGGACACGGGGACGAGGTGCCACCTCTCCCTCTCCACCAGGGTTACCCCCACCCCGATGAAGCCACCCGGGGTGCAAAGCTCCCACCCTGCCCAGTGTTGCCCCCTCCCCGTGCCATCCCCATCCCCGACGCTTTTGCGGTCGCGGGCTCCCACGGCGGAGCTGCCTCCGCTGCGCACCCTGCCCGGGGCTCGGCGGCCCTCGGGCTGCGCGGTGCGGACGGGGACGTGTCCCCACGCCCACGACTGGAGGCGCCGAGCCCTCGCCTTGTCCCCCGCCCCACACCTGCGGGGGGGATGCCCCCCAGCTCCGCCGGGGCAGGGGATGGAACGCCTGCGGTGCCGAGCGGGGCACGGCGGGCGCTGAGCCGCTTGCCCACGCCGCTGCGAGCGGCTGCGGTTTCCCTGAAGACGCGGCCCTGTCCTTACAAGGCGATGCTGGGCCGCGGGCCGGCGGTGACGCAGCCATCCTCCCCGCTCCTTCGGCAGCCCCGGGGCTTTAAATGTGTTTAGGGGTTGGCTTCGGGGTTGGCTTTTCTTTTTTTTCGGAGGGAAAAAAAATACCCCACGCAGCCTCTTTCTTCCTTTTTTTTCTGCGTGCCGCTGCGCGCAGGGGCCCCGTCTGGTCGTGACTCAACGCCCCGCGCTTCTGCATTTCCCAGAAAAGCCCCTCTCTTCCTGCCCTTCGGCTGCTCTTCCCCCTCCCCGCTGCCAGGTGGGCTGAAAATAGGACACGGAGGGCTCGGGGTCACCCCGCTGGCACCGCTCTGTCCCCAGCCTCCATCTCCACACCTGCTGTCCCCCACCTCCACTCATCCCTATCCTGCTGCTGCATCATTTCCAGGCACAATTCCCAGCTTTTCCATCCCCCTGCCCGCTCCTGGGTGACTCGGGGATGCTGCAGGCTGGAGCGGAGGGAGGCTGGGTGGCCGGGGAAAAGCAGGAGCTGGCGGTTCCTCTCTTCTCCGTGCCTCAGTTTCCCTGGCTGTAAAACGGAGACAATCTCCTGCTGCAAAAGGCGCGGATGGAGCACGAGCAGCTGAGCAGGGCGCGAATGCCGGGAGGCCACGGGATGCTGGAATGCTGCTTTTGGAGCCGATTCTCAGCCAAAGGCAGCAATGCACAAATCCGGGGAGCTGAGGGGATGCTCCCGCTGTACCCCGCAGCGGTCACACCGGGGGGGGACACACCGGGGCCCCATGGCACTAAGTCATGGCAGCAGCTCTGGAAACCCTCACGGTGCTCCTGGAAGAGGCAGGGACACCCTCCCCCCCCCACCTTCCTGGCACCGCTCGCACTGACGCTGCGCCGGGGGGACATGGCAAAGGATGCACGGACCTTAACCTGCCGCTCAGACCTACATCGGGCCCGTCCTCATCTCCGTCAACCCCTTCAAGCAGATGCCGTACTTCACCGACCGGGAGATCGAGCTGTACCAGGGGGCGGTGAGGCTGCTGCGCGCCGGCGGGGGCAGGGGGGGGTCAGCCCAATAAACCCCTTCATTGGGTTTAATTTGGTGTGAAACACCCGGAGGGTGTCCCCTGAGCGGCCCCGTCCTCCCCAGCCCTGCGGGAGCTGCAGGGGGTCGGCGCTCCAGAGCGCGTTGATGGAGGGTCACTAACGAGGCTCCGGGAGAAAAAAAAAACGCATTCCTGGGAAATTCAGCTCGCAAATACACACCAAAGCAACCCAAACATGGTAAAATCCACTCCGAGCAACTTCTGCCACGACCAACTTCCCAAGGAGGAGGGGGGAGCGGGAAAAAAAAGCATCTGGGGGGTGGTGACGAGCTCATGGCTGTGGCAAGAGGCTGATTGCCGGTGCCGGCTGCGTGCCGCTGCCGCCTGCAATGCCCGGGCCGAGCGAAGGGGACGTGGGGTGGGGGGTCAGGGCGGGGGCTGGCGGCCTCCCGGTGCTCAGCGCTGCTGTCCCTTGTCCCCCGTTCAGGCTCAGTATGAAAATCCCCCCCATATCTACGCCCTGACCGACAACATGTACCGCAACATGCTGATCGATGGGGAGAACCAGTGCGTCATCATCAGGTAGGAGCGCAGGCGGGGACCCTGTGCCACCGGTCCGGGGATGGCTGTCCCCATCACCCCCTGGCCCCACACCCTGGGGACATCCCGGCAACTGGGCAGTGGCCAGCGGGGGCTGGAGCCCAGCGGTGGGTCCTGGGGGACCCGGCGCATGGATGTCCCTGGGGGGACGCCATCGTCCTGGGCCGTGAGCACCAGCGGGGCTGTGACGGGGTTGTCCCCAGGCAGGAACCCGGCCTTGTGTAACGCACTTTTCCGGCTGAGTGTTGCAAGGGAAATGGTCAGGATGTGGGGCAAGGCCAGAGACTTCCCCTCGAGGCTCCCACGTCTCCCTCCTCCCCTCCAAAATCCAGCAACGACAAATCCAACGTCTCCTCCCGGAGCAGCTCCTCGCCCAGCCTTGCTCCAGCCCCGCTTATATCCCAGAGAACACGGGGAGCCCCGTCCCCGGCGTTGGCACTGCCACACGCTCAGAGCGCATGGCAAGAGGGGGACCACAGCCCTGTCACCCACCGCCACCCCCCAGCCCTGCTCTGCCACCCCCACCCGAGGCACCCAGGGACGCGCGGTGCTGGTTGTGGCCGTTTCACGTCTCCTCTGCTTTGACATTTTTCACAGCGGAGAAAGCGGAGCCGGGAAAACGGTGGCAGCAAAATACATCATGGGCTACATCTCCAAAGTGTCTGGGGGTGGTGAGAAAGTGCAGGTACAGCTGTTCCCCACCCCCCCCCACATCCGCCACCGCTCATCGCTTCACCTCCCAACCCCTACCCCGATCCCCCCGGCCGACAGGGCACCCGGAGCAGCCCCGGCTCCAGGGCTGGGAACAGGCAAAGCCCTGGGGACATGCAAAGCCCTGGGACTGTCCCCAGCCCCGAGGCAGGGCTGCTGCAGTGGGGGCGCAGGCGTGTGGCCCCCCCAGCTCAGCCCCTTCCCCTCCTCCGTCCCCAGCACGTGAAGGACATCATCCTCCAGTCCAACCCGCTGCTGGAAGCCTTTGGGAACGCCAAAACCGTGCGGAACAACAACTCCAGTCGCTTTGTAAGTCAGCGGGGCAGGCGCAGAGGGCAGGATCCGTCCCAGCGATGCTCCCAGCGCGGTGGGAGAACGGGGGGAGAAGGCAGGGCCGGGGGGAGCCAGGGTGCCGCCGGCCGGGCTCCGAGCGGGAGCTGTGCCGCGGCAGGGGAAGTACTTCGAGATCCAGTTCAGCCGGGGCGGCGAACCCGACGGGGGGAAGATCTCCAACTTCCTGCTGGAGAAGTCGCGGGTGGTGAGCCAGAACGAGTGCGAGAGGAACTTCCACATCTACTACCAGGTATGGGGGGCTCGGAGCCGGCTGGGCTGCCGCGGGGGGTGGGGGCCGGGTCACCGCAGCCCCCCCTTTCTCTCCCAGCTCATCGAAGGGGTGTCCCAAGAGCAGCGGCAGAACCTGGGCATCATGACCCCAGATTATTACTACTACCTAAACCAGTCGGACACGTACCAGGTGGAGGGCACGGACGACCGCAGTGACTTCCATGAGACCATGGTGGGTGTCTGGGAGGGGGGGAGTCCCCAAAGCCGGCTGCGGCCAGGCAGGGGCTGACGGGCTGCCCGTGCCCCCAGAACGCCATGCAGGTCATCGGCATCCGCGGCGAGGACCAGCAGCTGGTGCTGCAGATCGTGGCCGGGATCCTCCACCTGGGAAACATCAGCTTTCGGGAGGAAGGCAACTACGCTCGGGTGGAAAATGCTGACTGTGAGTAGCCGACTGTTCCCAGAGTTCCCAGAGACCCTTGGCAATGAATTGCAAACTCTCCATAGCACAAATCCCCTGGCAGAGGAGAGAGGCAGTATCAGCATCTTCCCCATGCTAGACATGGGGAAACTGAGGCAGCGAGCAAGCGGCACAACCAGAGCTTAATTAGCAAGGGGATGGATGCCAGGAGTCACTTGCTGTGATTTAGCAGAGGGAGGACCATGTCCCAGGTCCCTGGTTGCTGCACCATCGCTGTCCTTTGCACTTGGATGGGGCTGGGGGTGTCCAGCAGCGGCTGCGGGCAGCGTGCCGGGGGCGTATGGGGGCAGACAGCCCTGATTGCCCCCCCCTCTGCCCAGCCCTGGCCTTCCCTGCCTACCTGCTGGGGATCGACCAGGACCGCCTCAACGAGAAGGTCACCAGCAGGAAAATGGACAGCAAGTGGGGTGGCCGCTCCGAGTCCATCACCGTCACCCTCAACGTGGAGCAGGCGGCTTACACCCGCGACGCCCTGGCCAAGGGGCTCTACGCGCGCGTCTTCGACTTCCTCGTGGAGGTGTGTGGTCCCCTCGGGCCGGGCTGAGCGTGGCCACGGTGCGGAGGGGATGCTCGCCATCCGCTCCCGCACGCAACTGGCCCCGTCCGCCCCTGACAAAGGGAATTCATCCCGTCTCTCCCTGCAGTCTATCAACCGGGCTATGCAGAAGCCATACGAGGAGTACAGCATCGGGGTGCTGGACATCTACGGCTTTGAAATATTCCAGGTATGCGTTGCTCGGGTGCAGGAGCCCAGCTGGGGAATATTCTTCCCTGCTTCTGCAGCAGGGAGCGTGGCCGACGCAGGGGGCCGTTAGCAGTCCATGGGTCCAAGAAGGGTCCCTGGAGAAGCACCCAAAGGCTCTGCTGTCTGGGGTCTCCCCGATGCGGGGAGAGGAGCAGAAGCCAACTCAGCCCCATCTTCTCTTTCGTCTCTCGTCCTTTCGCAGAAAAATGGCTTTGAGCAATTTTGCATTAACTTTGTGAACGAGAAGTTGCAGCAGATCTTCATAGAGCTGACGCTGAAGGCAGAGCAGGTATGGGGGGGGGGGGGGGGGCTGGACTGTGGGGGGCTGCACCAGCACCCCGATTCCTGCACCCTGCGCCCCCACTGCCAGCTGGTCCCGCTCCCACGGTCGGAGCTGGGGGGCTGCGGCATATCCCATGGGTCGGGGGCCCACCCCGCTCTCCCTGTTCTTCCCCAGGAGGAATACGTGCAGGAGGGGATCAAGTGGACCCAGATCCAGTACTTCAACAACAAGGTGGTGTGCGACCTGATAGAGAACAAGCTGGTGAGTGGGGTCCCCTCCTCTGGGGAGGGGGGGCTCTCCTAGGGAGCTGAGGCACCCACAGAGGGGGTGTCGGATGGGCTGGGTGCTGCTGGGGATGGGTGGCAGAAGCTGGTCCTGCTGGGGAGCATCCCTGGGACGCACAGCTCTGCATCTTTAACCTGAGCTGTGGTCCAGCGTGAAGCAGCTCTGACCAGCACAGGGCATCCGAGCAGACCCAGGTGCAGGGTTGGGCCTTTGGGCACCCACGGCTTCGCTCTCCCTCTCCCAGAACCCCCCCGGGATCATGAGCGTCCTGGACGACGTCTGTGCCACCATGCACGCCACCGGCGAGGGGGCGGACCAGACCCTGCTGCAGAAGCTGCAGGCGGCCGTGGGCAACCACGAGCACTTCAACAGCTGGAGCTCGGGCTTCGTCATCCACCACTACGCAGGCAAGGTACGGCACCCCACACCCCATATCCCGCACCCCACACCTTGCACCCCATAGCCCTGGCCGCAGTGGCCGTGGGGCTGAGCGCCGCCCCCTGCCCCCAGGTCTCCTACGATGTAAACGGCTTCTGCGAGCGCAACCGGGACGTGCTCTTCACCGACTTGATCGAGCTCATGCAGAGCAGCGAATAGTGAGTCCTGGCAGCGCTGCGGTCCCCAGGGGCCACCCCCAAAAGGCCTGGGGCAGAGGGCAGCATCCTCAGCATCCAGTCCTGCCTCTGCTGGAGCCGCATCTCGGGGTGCTCAGCATCCTGCGTCACCCCGCGGGTACCAGCAGCATCCCCTCGCTGAACGCAGCAGGACCCAGGGGCTGCAGGGCTGGGCGGAGGGGTGCTCGCCCACCGGCACCCACCCTGCTCATCCCTGGGGGCAGTTTTTGGGGGGTGGGAACAGGCTCATCCGCGGTGCAGGGTTTCCCAGCAGCAGAAAGCAGAGCCGGAGCTAGTTCCAGCTCAGCGCCTGCTCAGCTTGGGGAGCCTGGCGGCTCTCACCCGGGGACTGTCACCTGCTTTTCAGTGGTTTCATCCGGATGCTTTTCCCAGAAAAGCTTGATTCTGACAAAAAGGGACGACCGACCACCGCGGGCTCCAAAATCAAGGTACGTCCTGGAGGCTGCGGGACAGTAGCTGCCTCTGGGGCAGCCGCAGGGTGATGGGCTCCCACCAATGCCTTTAACGCTACAGAGGTCGATCCTTGCAACAGAAACAGGCTAACGACCTGGTGAACACGCTAATGAAGTGCACGCCACACTACATCCGCTGCATCAAACCCAACGAGACCAAGAAACCCCGGGACTGGGAGGAGAGCAGGTAACAGAGGCCACTCCCGATGTAACAGGAGCCCACAGACCCCGGGGAAGGTGGGGGGGTGGTGATGGGGATGGGGCCAGGACGGGCTTTCCTCCAAAAACTGCACCCTGGGCTGGTCCCACAGACCCAGGGGAGCAGGAGGTAGGCGCTGAGGAGCGTGTGGGGACGCACATGTCCCTCTACATGCATCACCCAGGGGCTCCATCCAAGCCCCAGCAGCTCTCCTGCCCGCATGGCCGAGGGCATCCCCATGCCAAGCAGTGGCCGACGGGCGTGAGCAGGTCCCCCACCGACCTGCCGCCCCCCCCGCCGAGCGTGTCCCTCCCGCTCCGCAGGGTGAAGCACCAAGTGGAGTACCTGGGGCTGAAGGAGAACATCCGTGTGCGCCGGGCGGGTTTCGCCTACCGCCGCCTCTTCCACAAATTCCTGCAACGGTGAGCAACCACCGGGATGGGGGGGGGGGTGGCGGGTCCCCGCAGCCCGGCTGCCACTCACGTCCCTTCTCCCCACAGCTACGCCATCCTCACCCCCGAGACGTGGCCGTCCTGGCGCGGGGATGAGCGGCAAGGGGTGCAGCACTTGCTGCGCTCCGTCAACATGGACCCGGACCAGTACCAGATGGGTCGGAGCAAGGTGTTTGTCAAGAACCCCGAATCGGTAGGTGGCCCAGCTCTGCTCCTTGTCCCCCGTCCCCAGGGTGACGCTGCACGTGGCCGAGCATCACTTTGGGCAGCACCAGGGGGGGGTTGGGGTGCCGATGTGCGGGAGAAGGGATGCAGCACGGGCGCTGGGTGGCCCCTGGCTGGCCGGGCTCAGCACCCCGTGTCCCTCCCAGCTCTTCCTCCTGGAGGAGATGCGGGAGCGGAAATTCGACGGCTTCGCCCGGGTGATCCAGAAGGCCTGGCGCCGGCACGTCGCCATACGGAAGTACGAGCAGATGCGAGAGGAGGGTAAGGCCGGGCGAGGACGGGGACACCGACACCCTGGCACACCTTTTAGGGTGCCTTTTGCTGGGGACAGCCCAGCTGCCAGAGTGGCAGGAGAGCGGCAGCTTGGCTGCTAATTGTGGCACTAATGAGGAGGGGGGGTGAGGAGGGACCAGGCCGTGAGATGCCCGGGGTCTTTTCCTACATCTTAAAGGAGGGAATGGATTTCTTGCTCCGCGGTGACCTTAGAGCCCCTTCCAGTATCTGAAGGGGGCCTACAGGAAAGCTGGGGAGGGACTTTTTGCAAGGGCAGGCAGTGACAGGATAAGGGTTAATGGCTTCAAACTGGAGGAGGGGAGATTTAGATGAGATATTGGGAAGAAATTGTTTGCTGTGAGGGGGTGAGCCCCTGGCCCAGGTTGCCCAGAGAAGCTGTGGCTGCCCCATCCCTGGAGGGGTTCAAGGCCAGGTTGGACGGGGCTTGGAGCAACCTGGTCTGGTGGGAGGTGTCCCTGCCCAGGGCAGGGGGTGGCACTGGGTGGGCTTTAAGGTCCCTTCCCACCCAAACCGGTCTGTGATTCCATAATTCTGTTTCCAGCCCTGGGAGGGGCTGTAGGACAGAAACGGGAGCCTCTCGCTGTCTTGCTCTGCATTTCATTGCCTGCAAAGGGGTGGAGAGGAGCAGCCGAGAGCCAGCATTTGCAGAGGGATGGGAGAGACCAGTGGTCGTGACCTGACCCTGTCACAGGTGTTTTCGCACCCTCCCAGCATGCAGGAAAAAATCAAGGGGGGAAAACCCAGAAAGCAGCTGTGCTCCCCTGGGGCACAAGGTTTTTGAGGGTGGTTAACGGGTTTCGAAGCCAGCCAGGCTCAAGCAGCTCAAATTCTTCCCATGGCATAAAACGACAATTCTTGCTGCCACGGTCCGTGCCATGGCTCCCGCAGCCGGGTTGGGAGGGCAGGGGCCGAGGGCTGTGCCGAGGGCTGAGCCACCGGAGCAGAGCCCAGTCCGACTGGCATCGCTTTGGGGTCCCACGCAGCCTCCAACATCCTCTACAACTTCAAAGAGCGGCGGAGGAACAGCATCAACAGGAATTTTGTGGGCGATTACCTGGGCATGGAGGAGCGGCCAGAGCTGCGCCAGTTCCTGGCCAAGCGGGAGCGGATAGACTTTGCCGACTCCATCACCAAGTACGACCGGAGATTCAAGGTACGTGGACCCGCTCGGGGCTTGGGACAGGCCAAGCCATGCCTCCTGGTGGCCACCCTTGGGTGAGATGTGTGTGCAGGGCTTGTGCCCCCCCCAAAAAACCCCCCTCACCCCCTGCTTCTGCCCTTTCCCAGCCCATCAAGCGGGACTTCATCCTCACTCCCAAGTACTTCTACCTGATCGGGCGGGAGAAGGTGAAGAAAGGTCCTGAGAAGGGGCAGATCAAGGAGGTGCTCAAGAAGAAGGTGGAGCTCCAGGCGGTGAGCGGCGTCTCGCTGAGGTGCGTCCCCCGGCACGGGCTCCGCACAGGGGGAATCTGCATGGTCGGGCTTCATCCATCAGCTCCACCAGCTTTTCCATCCTCCAGTGCCCCCGGCCCCTCGCCCACGGAGGCAACGGGGCATCGGGCCGTGGGGAGGAGGCTCCCCACAGAGTGCTTTGCAGATGGGGCTTTGGGGGCTGGGGAGGTTTCCAGCTAAATCGCCCCCAAATTTGCTCGGGGTGGACCCAGCCCCAGCCGGGTCTCCCAGTTCCCCCCCAGCACTGACGGGCACCAGCCTTGCCCCCGCTGACACCCCCGTGCCGGGGTTGCTCCCCCAGCACCAGGCAGGATGATTTCTTCATCCTCCACGAGAACGATGCCGACAATTTCTTGGAGTCCATCTTCAAGACGGAGCTGATCAGCCTGCTGTGCAAGCGCTACGAGGAGCTCACCCGCACCAAGCTGCGCCTCTCCTTCAAGGACACGTAAGGATGGAGGCCGGGAGAGGTGACAAAACAGGACGGCGTCCCCTCCCCGCGGCCTCACGGCCTCTCTCTCCCCCAGACTACAGTTTCGGGTGAAGAAGGAGGGCTGGGGCGGTGGCGGCACCCGCAACGTCACCTTCGTCAGAGGACAGGGCGATGTGGCTGCCCTCAAAGCCGGAGGCAAAACGCTTACGGTCAGCATCGGGGACGGGCTCCCAAGGAACGCCAGTGAGTGCCAGGGCACACGGGGGTGGCGGTGGGGGGGGGGACAGGTGTGCTGGGGCTGCAGGTCATGGCTGGAGGCGTGGGGACATCGGGGTGAGCTGGTGTGTGCCCGGCCCTGTGGGGTCTGCGTTTCACCAAGGAGGGACCCGCTTCTGCCCGGATGATGGGGCAGCACAGGGTGTTTCGGGGAAAAGGGCAGCCGGGTGCAAACTGAGAGGGGGCAGCCCACCCCCCCCCCCAGCCATCTCTGAGGACTGTCACCTAACGGGGGGCTCGTGTCCCCCCAGAGCCCACGAGGAAGGGGGTGACGCAGAGCAGAGGTGGCAGAAGGTGTCCAGCGTCCTCCCAAAGCGCCCCACCGGCACCCCGAGGTGAGGAGGGCAGTGCCGAGGGGGGGTGATGGGGAGGGGGGACCCCAGCCCCCACCCAGCCAGCACTGCACTCCCGGGGGGTGCGGGCTGAGTGGGGGCCCCCTCTAATGCACCATCCCCGGGGGGGTGGGGGGGGATGATCTTCCAGGCGCCTGCAGGAACGGGGCACCCCAGTTCCCGCGCGGTGACGGCCGGGCTCAGCGGGACACCTACACAGCGCCCCAGAAGCAGGGGCGGGGGCCACCGGCTGCGGCGCTACCCCCCCGAAACGCCAGCCGCCAGTCGAAGACGCGGCCCCCGTCCGAGCAGAACATGGATTTCCTCAACGTGCCCGACCAGGGGGTGGCTGGGTAGGTCCTAAGCGGGTGCCCGCGTCCCCCTCCCTGCCCCATCCTCCCCTCCCACTGCTGCCACCCCCCAGGGATGCTCTGTCCCCTCTGACCGGCCTCGCTGCCCAACGCAGCCACAGCCCGACCAGCTCCGGGCAATCCAGCTTTTCCGGCAGGATGGCATCTCCCAGGCTTTTGCCCACCCCAGTTCTCCCAGTCCCTGCACTGGGAAGGCCCACCTGAGCTGCAGGCACAAAGCATCCCCATGGTGGGGGTGGGCAGGATGGGGAGGGGGGTGCAGCAGCCCTCCCCGGTGCGAACGCCGTGTCTGCCGGCCCCGCAGCATGCAGCGCCGGCGAAGCCTGAGCCAGCGGCCGCCGCCGGCCGGGCGCCCCAAGCCGCAGCCCAAGGCGGCCGTGCCGCGCTGCCAGGCGCTCTACCAGTACATCGGGCAGGACGTGGACGAGCTCAGCTTCAACGTGGGGGACATCATCGACATCCTGCTGGAAGGTACCGCCGGACTCCCGCCCTGCCCTGCGGCGCCCCGCGGCACCACCGCGCCTGACCCGGCTCTTTGTTTTGCCCCCTCTTCCCAGATATCTCGGGCTGGTGGAAAGGCCGGCTGCACGGCAAGGAAGGGCTTTTCCCTGGGAACTACGTGCAGAAGATCTGAGCTGGGCGCAGCGGCCGCGTGGCCGGAGGCAAGGAAGGAGTCGCCATCCATCCTCCCACCCCACCTCCACCGAGACTGTGCCGAAGGGGCCGGCGGCAGCTCCGCGATGGTTCCCCACCGATGCCAGTGTTGAGCAAGTGCTTCCTGACGAGCCCCCCTGGCCGGCGCTGGCTACCGGGCTGTGCCGGTGGCAACCGCCGTATCCCACAGCCGCTTCCGATGGTGACCTCCCTGCAGCAAGGACCGGCTCTTTGCTGCTTCTTCGTACCCTGGGAGCGGAACTGCTTTGGTGACTCTGGGGTATAAATTGTTGTTAATTTAGGATTGTTGTTAATAATTATGGTAAATAATCAGACTCATCAAATCTGAGCCTGACAAACTGAGCCTGGAGTTTGTATTTCACCCTGGTGCGGGCCCGGGGCTCCCGCTGGCGAGAGACCTGCACCTGCACAGGGGGGACGCGGGAGGACACGCGCTGGGGGCGGCCCCGTTCCCTCCACGTTGAACCCTCCAGGAGATGTTGAATCCAGAAACCCAACGCTCCCAGGAATCCGGCTCCGGCGTCTGCGTGACTCTGGGAGCTGCCGGGGTGGCGGCGAGGCAACGCAGAACAACGGGGTGCGGCAGGACCAGGGGGGTGCCATCGCCGTTCCCTGATTTCCCGCAGGACAAGCGGCGAGGAGCGCTCATCCAGAGCCCACTGAGCTGCAGCAGCATTTTCTGATGGTGGTTTGGGGGGGGTCAGGTCCGTGGGGGCCCAGCGTCGATGTACGGGGTGGAAACCACCCTCCTCGGCTGCACCAGCTCTGGGGTTTCGGGGGTCCCTCTCTGCCCCGATCGTGGGACATGGGGACAGCTGGGGGTGGGGGGTGGGGGGTCTTGGCAGGGGGGGCTGAGTCCATCCAGGGGTCGTTCCGGGAGGTTTGCAGCAGGGAGAGGGACGACCGGTGCCGACATGTTGGGGCTCGTCCCTGCCTGCCCCCCGCTCCCCCCGCCGAGCCCCGCGCCGGGCAGCCGGAGGAAGTGACGCCAGCGCGGCCCTGCCTCAGCCTCGCGTCCCAGACCTCCTCTTCCTCCCTCCCACAGACCCCACCGGCACTGCCCCCCCCCCTAGCCCAGCAGGCAGACCCCCTGCCCCACACACCGGGGGGCTACAGAGGGGGTCAGGGGACCCTGTTTCTCCAGGGTGGGGGTGTCACGGGGTGGGGGGCTGCTGGGAGGTGAAGTCCTCCATGGCCCCACGCTGCAAACGGTGCTCGGGTCTCCCCATCGTGGGTTTTTACAACCCCTGCAGTTCCTTTGGGTGATTTTTCCTGTAAATCACAGTTTTTTAGGAGTCCTTGCACTGCGGAGCTTGGGGGAAGCCAGGGTGGGGCGGGGCGGGGGGGGGGAGAGGAGAGGGGAGGGAAGGGAAGGGGGAAGAAAGGCAGAGCCTCTGCTTTTATTTTATTTTTATTTTATTTTTTTAACTCTGGGGATTTAGGAAACTCCTTCCTGCACCTTCCAGCCCTTCTTTGGGGCCTTCATTGGGGAAGGGGCCGGGGTGGGCAGCACCCCGGCAGTGGGTGCCGTGCAAGTGGGATGGTCCCACTGGAGCTGGGTCAGCTCATCCCTCTCTGGGGTGCTCCGAGGGGCTCTGGGTGCTCCGAGAGACTCCAGGGTGTCTGAGGGGCTTGGGAGGCTCCGAGGGGCCTGGGCTGCGCTTTGGGGCCGTGCATGATCTGATTGGCTCGGGATGCTCCGAGGAGTCCAGGGTGCTCCAAGGAAGTCGGGGTGCTGAGAGGGCGCTGGGATGCTCTAAGGGGTGCAGGGTGCTCCGAGGGGCTTGGGGAGCTCCAGAAGGCTTGGGGTGTCCAGGGATGCCCTAAGGGGTCCAGGGCTTCCCAAAGGGTTCTTAGGACCCCAGGATGCTCCAAGGGCAGCGGGATGCTCTGAGGGCCCTGAGATGCTCGGGGGAGCCCAGGCTGCTCCAAGGAGCCCAGGATCCTCCAAGGGCCCGGGATGCTCCAAAGACCCTGAGATGCTCCAAGGGGCTGGGATGCTCCAAAGGTCCCTGGGATGTTCTGAGGGCCCGGGATGCTCCAAAGGTCCCTGGGATGTTCTGAGGCCCCGGGATCCTCCAAGGACCCCAGGATGCTCCAAGGACCCTGGGATGCTCCGAAGGCCCCCGGGATGCTCTGAGGCCCCTGGGATGCTCTGAGGTCCTGGGATGCTCTGAGGACCCTGGGATGCTCCAAAGGCCCCCGGGATGCTCCAAAGGTCCCCGGGATGTTCTGAGGGCCCGGGATGCTCCGAGGGCCTGGGATGCTCCAGAGGCCCCCAGGACACTCCGAAGGCCCCCAGGATGCTCCGAGGCCCCTGGGATGCTCTGAGGGCCTGGGATGCTCCGAGGACCCTGGGATGCTCCAAAGGCCCCCGGGATGCTCCGAGACCCCCAGGATGTTCCAAGGACCCCGGGATGCTTCGAAGGCCCTCAGGATGCTGCCGAGGCCCGGGATGCCGCAGCCGCTGGGGTGCGGATCGCTCCCGCTGCCGGCAGCCGCGGGGGAGGCGGGGGGGGGAGGGTATGAAACACCCGGGAAAAACACCCGGGGGGCACCGGGGCGGGGCGGGGCCGGGCCAGGCCACCCCCCCGCGGCCCCCGCCCCCCCTTCCGCACCGCTCCTTCCCCCCCCCCCCCCCCCCTCCTCCTCCTCCTCCTCCTCCCCCCCCCGCGCTCTCGCGACAGCTCCGCGCAGAAAATGGCCCCGCGGCCGCGGCGCCGCTGATGCGCGCTCCGGGCGGCGCCGGCCCCGCCGCAGCCCCGGTACGTGCGGGGACGGGCCGGGGAGGCGGCACCGGGGGGGAAACGGGGCCTCCGGGGCACCTGGAGGGGGGCACCGGCACCGAGACGGGGGGACCGGCAGCGGGGGCTGGACAGGCACCGGGGGGGTACCGGCACCGGGGGGGTACCGGCACCGGGGGGAGTACCGATACCGGGGGGAGTACCGATACCGGGGGTACCGGCGCTCTGCAGGGAGCTGGGACGTGCACCGGGAGCTGCGGGGGGGGGGAGCTCCGGGCACAGCCGGGGGAGCACCAGCCGCGGGGCTGCCGCGCACGGGGGGCTCCGGGTTACGGGGGCCACTGCCCGTGGGGCGACTCGCCATGGGGCTGCTAGCCGTGGCTGTGTTACTGCCGACAAGGGCTAGTAGCCATGGGTCTATTACCCACGGCGGGGCTACTAGCCACAGAAACCACTAGCCATGGGGGTGTTACCCATGGGCGGGCTGCTAGCCATGGGGGGCTAGCCTGGGGGGCTAGTAGCGTGGGGACAGGTAGACACAGGAGCTGTTAGCCCCCATCTGCAGGTGTGGGTGGCCTGTGGGAGCACCGGGACCTGCTTCGCCACCCCGAGCATCCCGGGGCTGCGCCCACCGGGGTCTCCCCACGGTCCCTCCATCTTCCCGCACACGTGGGGGCCGCTTTGTTGCTGTCAGGGGCTGGAGGATGCGGCTGCTGGAGCCAGGGGGTCCCACACCTCGGCCACGGTGTGAACTTGACAGGGGCCAGAGCTGCTTGGGCAGGGGCAAGGCTCGGGGAGGAAGATCCATCCTCCCCAGATGGCTCCCGAAAGGAAAGAGGGTTTTTTCCCAGCTGAAGAGCTGATGTAGCCCGGTGGATTGGCCGACCGCGGGCAGCCAGGTAAAGGTGGGCACCAGGATGGTGCGGGGACGTGGGGAAACGCCAGCGTGGTTCTTTCCCGTTCACACGCCCCCCCAGGTCACTGATGGCTTGGAGCAAACCGGCGGGGATGGCGAGACCCCCGGGCTGCCCAGGGCGGCTCTGCGGGGAAGGCCTTCCCAAGGAACCACCAAAGGGCCTCGACCGAGCTGCCTCGGTCGTCCACCCTGGGGACGTGGCATCGTGGCTGTGTGCGAGGCTCAGCACTCGCCCCCTTGGATGCCCACGCTGCCACGGGCAGCCGCTGCAGAGAGGTCCGGGGTGGGCTCCGTAGGGCTCTCCAGGTGGGTTTTCTGAGTTGGAAAGCAGGGAGCCATCCCTTGCAGTAAGACAGAGGGGAAAAATACTGAGGCAGTGGCTCTGCTCCAGCCCAAGTTGGGATTAGGGCACCCAAGTTGCAGTGGGCATCACAAGGCCTGGGGCTGCCGGATGGCAGAGATGGCCGGAGCATCTTCCCCCCCTCCCCAGCTCCTGCAGGGCTCCCTGTGATGTCTGAAGGCACCGGGAGAATTTACGATGTGCATTTTAATTTACGACATGCATTTTGACCCCGCGGCCGGTGGCCGGAGCGCATGCCGGGGCGGGCGGGGGGCTCCGGGGCTGGCGGGAGCCGTGCCACTGTCACAGCCTGCGCTTCCTCCCTCCGCGCCGCTCGGCGCTGAGCGATCACATGAGCCCCTTGTTCGGAGCCTTTGTCTCCTACGCCGAGGAGCTGCCTTTCGGGAAGCCTCCGCAACCTCTGGCCATAGACCACACGGAGATGCTCAAATAGGATTATTTGTCCCATTTATCCTCCCCAGGGGGGGGGTTTGGAAAAGCCTTCTGTGCTTGGCGATAAGTATAAACCCCCCGGTTTGGCTGAGGGAGATGAGCTGTATTAATTATTAACTGAATCAGCACCAGCAGCTGCTCTGGGTGACTGGTAGCTGCAAGCCCTCCTGTTCTCCCCATCGCCATCAGCCCCCCGGAAGGATTTTTCCGGGGTCCCTGTTCACCGCAGGGGCTGGAGTGATGGAGTTTGGTGCCGGCAGGTTTTCAGGGAGACTGAACCTGCAGCAGGAAAACCCTTCCAAAAGCGACACTGAATTTGCGGTGGCTCCAGGATTCAGGTTTCCAGGGCAGGGTTTGACCCGGCGCTGGGGGAGTCACATCCCCAGCGGCCACCCGGGGTCACTGGGGTTGGGGATGGGGTCAGGTCAGCGGCACCTGGGCGGGAGCATCGTGCTCCGGGGTTGCAGAACGGAGGGGCCTGGAGAATGATACGTGTTGGACACCATCCCACGGGAGGTGACAAGTGACAGCAAAATGATACAGGTGCCACCGGCTCTCGGAAAACCGGGGCCTGGGCTGAGCGTATGGTGATGCTACGGTGCTGCTGCCGTGTCCGCTGCCAAAAATGCACCTGCATCGAACAGCTTTGCTCCGGGGGGACGGCGGTGGGGCAGCGAGCCGGACGCAGGCAACGAGATGCGCCCGCATCTCTCCACCTGCCCTCACCGGACCTGCCCGTTGGTATCCGCTCAAGAGGCATTTTCCCAGCTTTTCCAGAGAAAAATCAGCTTAAAACGCATCTCTGGGGTACTGCCTGCAACCTGGAAACGGAGAACACATCCGTGAGGGAGCGGAGGGAGGTTTCAGCATGAGCTGTGGCACCCAAAGGGGTTTGACCCTGGAGCACCGGGAGCCGACAGCCCTGCTGCGATGCTGCCGAGGAAGAATTTCCCGGTTTCTTGAAAAACGGACTTGAAAAAACTTGCCTGTGCTCCTGCTGAGCTCTTGGCATGGTGGAAGCTGGTGTCCTGCTCCCTTATGGCCTCATCTGGAGGCCATCGGAGACCATCAGTCCCCGGGGGACCGTCGGCAGGCCCTGGGGACAGGCGGTGGCATCGAGGATTGATCCGGAGCTGGCGTTTCCGGCAGGGAATGGGGGACCTGGGGGCGGTTTGCTCCAGCCTCGAGGACTGGCGCTCCCAGGCAATGCCCCGGCAGCACCAACGCTCCGCGGCGTCGGGGACGGCCACCGGAACGTGGCGGTGGCACCCGGAGGCTGCGCAAGGGGCTGAGCAGGGCAACCGCAGCCCCGCCACGACCCTTTTGATGTTTATCTCCCTCCAGAGAAGATTCCTGAGACTTTTTTTTTCTCCTGGTAAAACTGCGTTTTCCCCTTCCTGATAAAACCAAGCTCCCCTCAAGCTGCCGTGAAGTTCCCGTGCGGTGTTTGCCCCCCGCCCCGGCCGTCCCGCTTCGTGCAGACCGGGCAAAGCAACCCCTCCAGCCTGGGCTCAATTTCCCCTCCTGGGACACGATCAGCCCGTGCTGCTGCCCCAAACACCCCCCCTGCTGGGGCTGACCCCCCCCCTGCCCTGGGCGCAGGTTGCATCCCGCAGCGCCAGCAGAAGCTGAGAAAACAACGGGGGGGGGGAATAAAAAAAAAAAAAAAAAGCACTGCAACCCCCAAACAAAGCCATAAGCCCGGGGGCGGCCGGAGAAATAATCCCACATGGATTTTCACCCCCCGACTCTCCCCCTGTCCCGGGCTCTGATTTATTGCCCGCTGGGTCGCGATCCCAGCGCCGCCGGTTGCTGCAGTAACAGCGGCTGAGCCCGCCTTCGCCCGGCTAAAGCCCCGCTGCGCCTGGCCAGCTGGGAGCCGGGGCTGGAGCGGAAAAGCTGGGAAAATAGGAAAATGCCTCCGGAGCAGGTGGGATGGACGCGGCTCATCCCCAGGGACCTTTGTGTCGGGAGTCGTTGAGCTGTTGGGGAAGCATCAGCCCTCGAACGAACTGCAGCCCTGGTGCTGATGATGGTGGTGACATTATTAGCGTTAGTATTTACTTTTTAACTTCGACATTGAGACCCTATTGAGAAACCTCCCAAAGTGAGGGGGGTTTCGGATGCTTTTTGCTGGGTACTATCAGTGTTTGCCTTTCGCATGCCGAAGCCTCGCGCAGAGGCTCCACGAGGCCGAGCTGGTTTAATTTTGGGGACGGTTTGATGTAGCTCGTGTGACGGAACCCTCCCCACGCCGCCATCAGCCGGGCATCGGGCCCCGCTGCCGATGCTCCTGGCCACGGACTGGGACCTGCTGGCTGGAAAAACCTTCAAAACCCGGGGGGAAGCATCCAGTGAGACCCCCCCCCCAGTGGGGCCAGGAGCAGGAAAGGCTGGAGCGGCTCCTGCAATCCCGGCTTCGGCGATGCCAGGGCTGCGTCACCCTGCGGGGAGGGGTTTCCTTTGGTTGGGGGGGGGGATTTTTGACTCTAGATGCTGTGGGCTGGGGTCTGGCGATGTGGGGGGCAGGCTGTGCAGGACGGCAGCTGGGGGGAGACCTTTCAGGGGGGGTTGTGGATCACCCTTTGGGGTGGGAGAAGAGGGAAGGGATGGCGACGGCGATGGCTTCAAAGCCCCAGGGGGGAAGTGCTGCCTTTGCAGCGTGTCCCCCCCCCCGCCCCGAGATGCTGCAAAGCCCATGTGAAGCCGGGACCTTCTGCCGGCTTGGCCCAGGAGGTCCCTGGGAGGGAGGGTCGGATGGGACACTGAGGAGGAGGAGGAGGAGGCGGTTGACATCACTCTGTGCCCGGCTCTAACCTCTCGCCCTCACGCTCGGTGTAGCATCGCCAGGAGAAGGCGCCGACGGCAGCGCGTGTCTCGCCCCGTGCCCACCACCCGCCGGGCCATGAAGACGGAGAAGGACGAGGCTGTGCCCACCTTCTCCCTGGGGGGTAAATACGCCGGAGAGGGGGCAGGTGAGTCCCTGGTGCCGCGGGGGCGAGAGGAGTCGGGGCAGGACGACAGGGAGGAGCCTTTGCTCCTCTTGCTGTTGGGCGCCTTTGGCCGAATCCCACCCCGAGGGGTGGCTGGGGGCACCCTGAGGCTGTGCCTGGAGGTGCAGGTGGCATCGCCCCGCGTGTTCAGGACACCGTCAGGCTTTGCCTTCCTTCCAGCAGCTTCTAGAGCCAAGACCCTCCCATCTCTAACCACCCTGGGGGGCTCCTGCCTCTCCGGCCCCTTCCAGGCCAGACCCCTCCCCATTTTCCTGCACCCCTGTTTGTGAGGGGTCGGAAGGCGGACAAAGAGGGACGTGGCAGGGGCTGAGGGTCATCTGTGCCCGTGGCAGCGGGTACCTAACGGCCTCCCCCCGGCAGGTTGCAGCGAAGCGGCTCTTCCCGGCGGCCCGATGCCGGTGGCGGGGAGCGGAGGGACCCCAAGCCAGGACCTGCGGCCGCTGAAGCGCAGACCTGTCCCAGGTGAGCCCCAGCCCTGCCCCGGGGAGGTGACAGCAACGGCTGGGGCAGGGACGAGGCCAACGGCTCTGTCTCCTTCCAGGGAAGCACTACCAGTGCTCGAGCTACGGCTGCAAACTGGCCTTCCCCAGCATGCAGGAGCTCATGGACCACCTGAAGGTCCACTACAGACCCACGCAGTCCCTCGAGGGTAAGGCCGGGACACCCTGCGTCGCTCCAGGGCGCCCTTTTTACGGCTGGGAGGTGGCACAGCGGGGCTGGAAGCTGAGGCAGCGCTGGTGGTGGTGCCTGTGCCTCCGGGAGCTGCTGCAGAGCCCCGGATGGGAACGGGGAGAGCGTGGGAGGTGCTGGAGACCCACTGGTGGGGACACGGGGGGCTGCAGCGCAGCCGGGCTCTGGCTGAAGCTCTGCCCTATTTCTTTGTTCAAGGCAAAACCTTCCAGTGCCCCACGCTGGGCTGCGCGGAGACCTTCCCCAGCATGCAGGACCTCATGGCCCACATGAAGGTGCACTACAAGCCGAACCGCTACTTCAAGTGAGTCCCGCTGCTCCCCGTCCCCATCCCGTCCCACCCTGCAGGCGCCTCCCACGGCGCATCCTACCTGGGGGCACCCGGCAGCTCCCGAAGAGCCCCGAGCACACGGGCTCCCATCTTTGCAGACCCCCCCCCGCCCCCAGTCTCGGTGGGGCGGGGATATGGGGCAGGGTGGGGGGAGGTGATGCAGAGGGGAGCACCGCCACTGATGCTGCGGCCTCCCCCTTCCCCCCCCCTCCCACCCACCCCCGCAGGTGTGAGAACTGCATGCTGCGCTTCCGAACCCACCGCTCCCTCTTCAAGCACCTGCACGTCTGCTCCGACAGCGCCAGCAGCCCCGCGCCGCCCCCCAAGACCGACAAGCCCCTCCTGCCCGCTACCTCCGCCCTGGAGAAGGAGCCCCCGGCCAAGCCACCCGAGGGGCTGCCCAAGCTCCTGAGCGTTATCCGGCCCCCGGAGAAAGAAGCCATCCTCCCCGGCGCGGACACTGCCCCGGCGGCCCCCGCCGCGCTCCCCGCCAGCCCCCCCGAGCTGCCCGGCTCGCTGGAGGCGCTGCCGCTGGTCTCGCCGGCCCCCCATCCCTTCCCGCTGCTGGAGCCCAGCCTTTTCGGGCCGTCGTCCTTGACTCGGTTCTCGGGGCCGCCCCACTCCTCGGTGCCGGGGCCGTTCCTGTCCTACGTGCACCCTTCGCCCTACAGCTTGCCCCAGCCCCCGGCGCAGCATCGCCTCCGGCCCTACGTGCCGGGCCACGGCCCCCCCGTCTCCAACGCCGTCTGGAAGAAAAGCCAAGGTGAGCGCAAGGGGCCATTCGGGCAAACCTTCTTCTGCTCCCGCCTTGACCAGCAGCTCCCGGAGGAGGACCCGCCGTCGGCCAGCCGAGGATCCCCCTCTTCCCAACCCCGTGCAGGGCCACCCTGCCCCCTCCCCAGCCCCCAACCCCATCCCACCTCTGCCTGCCCCCCCCATCCCACCCGCAGGGATGCTCGATTGGAGAAAGCACCGGCAACCACCAAAAAAACCCCCAAAAACAATCAAGCCTCCAAATTTTCCCGGCCCTGCTGCTCCCCGGCGTGCTGGGGGTGCGAGGCGGGGGGCCGGGCCAGGCCTGCCCCCCCATATCCCGCCCCCCCTGCCCGCCCAGCCCAGGGAGGGGAAGACCTAATGCTTGTCTTGCCCCTCGATTCCCTCCGCAGGTGTGAGTGTCAGCCCACTCCTCCCATGCTTTGGCTCAGGAGTGACTCCAGGTTAGTTTGGCACCTACTGGTTGGGGGCTGCGTTCTGTCACTGGGAGGGGGTGGGGGGCGGTGGGCGTGGGGGGGCCGCAGGGGCTGGGAGAGGCCCCGTGGGGGTGCCACGATGCTCCCTGGAGAGCAGGGGTGGGGGGCTCCCTCATTTTTTGGGAGCCGCAGAGAGGGGGTGCTGCCCAAGGAAGCTCGGAAATGGCGAGGGGGGGGGGGGGGGCGTCACCTGCTGTGCCCCCCCGGGAACCACCGAGCCTGGTTGCTCTGGCACCCGTGGGCAGAAGCAGCAGGAGAAGCAGCTGCAGCAGCTGCTTGGGCTCAAGCCCCCCCGCTCGCCCCAGCCCCAAACCCCCCGCCCTGCGCTCCGTGGGGTGCAGGGAGGCGACGGGCAAAGGGCATGGGGGGGGGGGGGGGCACAGCCCTCGCTCCCTGCTCCCACATTTGGGGCTCCCCCCACGGGGAGGGGACCTCTGTGCATGTGGGGGTCGGAGAGCAAGGCGGGGGGGGGGGGGGTGCTCCTGCCCCCCCCATAGCACCGGCCCATCCGAGCCCCACGGCACCCAGCACCCGGGGCCGCCTGCCCTGCACCCCGTGCTGCCGCTCGCCGTGGCTCCCGCTGGCGGGGAGGGGGCTGCCGGGCACAGCCACCCCCCCACCCCCCCCCCCACGACCATGGCGGGGAGTGGGGGGGGCCGGTGGGCGAGCGCTGTGCTTCCCTCCTCGCCCGTCCTTGCAGGGCACTCCTCCAACAGCCGCATCGTGTGGGAGCACACGCGGGGCCGCTACACCTGCATGCAGTGCCCCTACTCCACTGCCTCCCGCGAGGAGATGACCCTGCACATCGAGGACCACCGCAAGAACCCCCCCCCACCCGGGCGCCTGGATGCAGACATGGGTACGGGGTCGGGGGGGGTGGTGTGGGGAGGGACCCCCATACTGCTGGGACACTCACGGGGAGCAGGCTCGGCCATGGGCATCGCGTCCCCCACTGCCTCTGGCCTGGATGGGGGGGCACCGGCCGCTGGGGTGGGCACCGGGCTCCAGCTCCTGCCCCCCCAGCCTGCAGCGATGCCCTGGGAAGGGGAAGCGGGGGGGGAGTGGTGTGTGTCCATGTGCAGAGGGATTTTCCACCGCGCTCATGGCTCTTTTCCCCTCTCCGTCCAGATTTTGGGGTGGGCATCGCATACCCCACTGCCTCTGGCCTGGATGGGGGGGCACCGGCCACTGGGGTGGGTGCCGGGCTCCAGCTCCTGCCCCCCCAGCCTGCAGCGATGCCCTGGGAAGGGGGGGTGGTCCATGTGCAGGGGGCTTGGCCATGGCACTGACGGCTCTTTTCCCCTCTCCGTCCAGATTTCGGGGTGGGCATCGCATCCCCCACTGCCTCTGGCCTGGACGGGGGGGCACCAGCTGCTGGGGTGGGCACCGGCCTCCAGCTCCTGCCCCCCCAGCCTGCAGCGATGCCCTGGGAAGGGGGGGGGGTGTCCATGTGCAGGGGGCTTGGCCACGGCACTGACGGCTCTTTTCCCCTCTCCGTCCAGATTTTGGGGTGGGCATCGCGTACCCCACTCCCTCTGGCCTGGATGGGGGGGCACCGGCCACTGGGGTGGGCACCGGGCTCCAGCTCCTGCCCCCTCAGCCTGCAGTGATGCCCTGGGGAGGGGAAGCGGGGGGGGGGGGGGGTGGTGTGTGTCCATGTGCAGAGGGATTTTCCACCGCGCTCATGGCTCTTTTCCCCTCTCCGTCCAGATTTTGGGGTGGGCATCGCATCCCCCACTCCCTCTGGCCTGGATGGGGGGGCACCAGCCACTGGGGTGGGCACCGGGCTCCAGCTCCTGCCCCCCCCCCAGCCTGCAGCAATGCCCTGGGGAAGGGAGGAAGGGGGGGGATGTCCACGTGCAGGGGGCTTGGCCACGGCACTGACGGCTCTTTTCCCCTCTCCGTCCAGATTTCGGGGTGGGCATCGCGTACCCCACTGCCTCTGGCCTGGATGGGGGGGCACCAGCTGCTGGGGTGGGCGCCGGGCTCCAGCTCCTGCCCCCCCAGCCTGCAGCGATGCCCTGGGGAGGGAAGGAAGGGGGGGGATGTCCACGGGCAGGCGGCTTGGCCACGGCACTGACGGCTCTTTTCCCCTCTCCGTCCAGATTTCGGGGTGGGCATCGTGTACCCCACTGCCTCTGGCCTGGATGGGGGGGCACCAGCTGCTGGGGTGGGCACCGGCCTCCAGCTCCTGCCCCCCCAGCCTGCAGCGATGCCCTGGGAAGGGGGGGGGTGTCCATGTGCAGGCGGCTTGGCCACGGCACTGACGGCTCTTTTCCCCTCTCCGTCCAGATTTCGGGGTGGGCATCATGTACCCCACTGCCTCTGGCCTGGATGGGGGGGCACAGGCCACTGGGGTGGGCACCGGGCTCCAGCTCCTGCCCCCCCAGCCTGCAGTGATGCCCTGGGAGGGGAAGCGGGGGGGGGGGGTGGTGTGTGTCCATGTGCAGAGGGATTTTCCACCGCGCTCATGGCTCTTTTCCCCTCTCCGTCCAGATTTTGGGGTGGGCATCGCATCCCCCACTCCCTCTGGCCTGGATGGGGGGGCACCAGCCACTGGGGTGGGCACCGGGCTCCAGCTCCTGCCCCCCCCCAGCCTGCAGCAATGCCCTGGGGAAGGGAGGAAGGGGGGGGATGTCCACGTGCAGGGGGCTTGGCCACGGCACTGACGGCTCTTTTCCCCTCTCCGTCCAGATTTCGGGGTGGGCATCGCGTACCCCACTGCCTCTGGCCTGGATGGGGGGGCACCAGCTGCTGGGGTGGGCGCCGGGCTCCAGCTCCTGCCCCCCCAGCCTGCAGCGATGCCCTGGGGAGGGAAGGAAGGGGGGGGATGTCCACGGGCAGGCGGCTTGGCCACGGCACTGACGGCTCTTTTCCCCTCTCCGTCCAGATTTCGGGGTGGGCATCATGTACCCCACTGCCTCTGGCCTGGATGGGGGGGCACAGGCCACTGGGGTGGGCACCGGGCTCCAGCTCCTGCCCCCCCAGCCTGCAGTGATGCCCTGGGGAGGGGAAGCGGGGGGGGGGGGTGGTGTGTGTCCATGTGCAGAGGGATTTTCCACCGCGCTCATGGCTCTTTTCCCCTCTCCGTCCAGATTTTGGGGTGGGCATCGCATCCCCCACTCCCTCTGGCCTGGATGGGGGGGCACCAGCCACTGGGGTGGGCACCGGGCTCCAGCTCCTGCCCCCCCCCAGCCTGCAGCAATGCCCTGGGGAAGGGAGGAAGGGGGGGGATGTCCATGTGCAGGGGGCTTGGCCACGGCACTGACGGCTCTTTTCCCCTCTCCGTCCAGATTTCGGGGTGGGCATCGTGTACCCCACTCCCTCTGGCCTGGATGGGGGGGCACCAGCCACTGGGGTGGGCGCCGGGCTCCAGCTCCTGCCCCCTCAGCCTGCAGCAATGCCCTGGGGAGTGGGGGGGGGGTCCATGTGCAGGGAGCTTGGCCACCGCGCTCATGGCTCCTTTCCCTTCTCCCTCCAGATTTCGGGGTGGGCATCGCCTCCTTCCACGCCAAGCTGACGCCGGAGATGGAGAACTCCCTGTACTCCCAGCTCTGATGCCCCCGGCTCCCGTGGGACTGCTCCTGCGCCTCCCCATCCTTCCACCCCCCCCCCCCCAAGCCGGGCAGGGGGCCACCGCACAGCCCCATGCCACCGCGCTGGGACAGGGACCCCCCTTCCCAGGCACCGGGAGCATCCTCCAGCGCCGGGTGGTGGTGGCGGGGGGGGAGTGTGTTTTTTTCTCTTGAATTTCTACCCTCCCTTTTATTTTTGGAAACTCTGAACCCCCGGCACCCCGCGCCTCCCTCCCCGAATGGTTTCATTGCTTCAGCTCCAGTGGCTGTGGGGCGGGGGCGGGGGCGGGGGGGGGGTGCCCAGTAGGTTGCTCAGGAGTTAGTGGACTTCTCTGGAATGAGGTCTTAAAATAATAAATGGGAATTGTACAGGAGCAGTGGGCGGGAGAGCCTCTGTCGGTCACCCCGGCGGCTGGGGGTGATGGGGTGCCCCTTAAGGGTGCCCCCCACCCTAAGCAGGGGGCAGATGGCCGGGGGGGTGGGGGGGATACATCAACATGTCCCAAGCCATGAAGGGCTGCTGAGAAGCAGAGTTGGAGCCTCTGCCAGTGGCACCCCAGCACCCAACTTGGGCCCCCAAAATCAGGGCAGGACCTCGCCCCCCCCCCACGCACCCCCCAGCACCCAGAGAGCCTCAGTGCCCACCGGCCACCCACCCCAGGAGCAGGGGTGACAGGGGGTATCAGCACCAGGATCACCCTCGGCGAGTGGAGAACAGCCCCAGCGGCTCCTCTGTGCCCCGGTCCCCAGCCCTGGGGGGGGGCTGCACCCCCACCCTCGTGGGAGCGGGGCAGCTGCGCGTTCCCACCCCGGGGCTCCCCGCGTCCCACGCACCTGCCAGCCCCGTCCCAGCCGGGTGAAAAGTTTGCTCCAAACTGGTTTGAGCGAAGGCGTGCTGCCGCACGCCGGTGCCCCACGCCACCCCCGGGTGCCCCACGCTGCCTTTGGGTGCCCCACGCCACCCCCGGGTGCTCCACGCTGCCTTTGGGTGCCCCACGCCACCCCCGGGTGCCCCACGCTGCCTTTGGGTGCCCCATGCCGCATTCGGGTGCTCCACAACTCCTTGGGTGCCCACACTGCATTCAGGTGCCCCACTCTGTATTTGGGTGCCTCACGCTGCCTTGGGTGCCCCACTCTGTATTTGGGTGCCCCACGCTGCCCCACGCTGCATTCGGGTGCCCCACGCTGCATTTGGGTGCGCCACACCTCCTTGGGTGCCCATGCTGTATTTGGGTGCCCCACACCACTTCAGGTGCCCCACACTGCCTTCAGGTGCCCCACGCTGCATTCGGGTGCCCCACGCTGCATTCAGGTGCCCCATGGTGTATTTGGGTGCCCCACACTGCCTTGGGTGCCCCACGCCGCTTCAGGTGCCCCACACTGCATTCAGGTGCCCCATGCTGTATTCGGGTGCCCCACGCTGCCTTGGGTGCCCCATGGTGTATTTGGGTGCCCCACACCACTTTGGGTGCCCCACGCTGCATTCAGGTGCCCCACGCTGTATTCGGGTGCCCCACGCTGCCTTGGGTGCCCCACGCCACCCCCAGGTGCCCCACGCTGCCTTCCGGTGCCCCACACCTCCTCGGGTGCCCACGCTGCATTTGGGTGCCCCATGCTGTATTTGGGTGCCCCACACTGCCTTGGGTGCCCCACGCTGCATTTGGGTGCCCCACACTGCATTTGGGTGCCCCCACACTGCATTCAGGTGCCCCATGCTGCCTTGGTTGCCCCACGCTGCATTTGGGTGCCCCATGCTGCATTCAGGTGCCCCACGCTGCATTCGGGTGCCCCACGCTGCCTTGGGTGCCCCACGCCACCCCCAGGTGCCCCACGCTGCCTTCCGGTGCCCCACACCTCCTTGGGTGCCCATGCTGCATTTGGGTGCCCCACGCTGTATTCAGGTGCCCCACACTGCCTTGGTTGCCCCACGCTGCATTTGGGTGCCCCACGCCACCTCGGGTGCCCCACGCCGGCCGGCCACCAGCCGCACTAAGGGACAGGAGCGCTGGCACCCCATGGCTCCGCACCCCGGGGTCCGGAGCTGCCACCAGCCTCGGGAGGGGACACAAACCCCATGGGAATTTGTTCAGCGCCCCCCCACCCCCAGCTCGGCCCTTTCCCAGACACATTCACCCCAGAACACAGGTCCTGGGGGTGGGGGGGCAGGGGGGTGCTTCACCCTCCCACCTCCCCAGCGTGTTGCCGGCAGCGAGCGCGGCCCAGCCGTGGGTACGCCAAGCCGGGGTGGGGGGGGGGGGGGGGCACAGAGCAGGACCCCCACAGCTCTGCCCCGTGATGAGGGCTCAGGAGGGGCCGAACGCAGCCTGTGCAGTCTGCGGACCCCCCCCCTGCGGACGGGGGAGCAGCATCAAGGACCACCATGGCTCACCGCCCCCCCACCCCCCGCACCCCTGTGCCGGGCAGCCTCCCCACACCGCCTTCCCGGGGGGGTCACGGGCCAGAGGCAGCACCGGCGCTGGAGGAGGAGGGTGAGGATGGAGAGAAAGCCGGGGGGGAGCGGGGAGGCAGCCGGACGGACAGACCAGGCCGGACAGACCGAGCTGCAGCTCCAGCGCTGCCACCTCCACTTCGGGGAGGGCTCCCCGCAGCAGTGGGGCAGCCCCACAGTCACCCAGCTGGGTGGGGAGGGGGCGGCGAGGCTGTGTTAGAGAAAGGGGGGGGGGGCCCTTGGCCGTGGGGAGGGGGCAGCAGCCCCTCGAGAGGGCAGTTGGGAGCGGGGCCGGGAGCAGCCGAGCGCTGCTGTGCCTCCTGGCTCTGAGCCGCACACAGGGCCTGGGGCCGCCCCCCCATCCAGCATGGACCCCCCCCCGACTCCCCCCAGGCCCTGAGCAGGGGGACGGATGCGCTGACGCCTGAGCGGAAGCCTCCGGCTGCTGAGACCTGATGGAGCAGCAACTCGTTACAGAGCCCAGCGAGGTCAGGGACCCCTCCAGCCCCCAGCAAGGGGGGGGGTACCATGGCATCAGGCACAGCTTGGAGCCCCCCAGCCCAGCCAGCAGTGGCGTTCCCCCTCCCTGCCTGGCGTCCGTACCCCAAACACCCAGTTTCCTCCTCCAGGGCAAACGCAGGTGCCCACCCTCAACCCTCCCAGCCCACGCAAACTTGGCCGCGGCCACCCCCCGCAGCCCACGGAGGTCCTGCAGCCAGGTTCGTGCCAGGGTTGGGGATGGTTTGTGCCGCTCCACCCCTCTCCAGAGCCCCCCGCTCCCTCCCCAGCCCCAGGAGCAGCCCCGGTGTCCCCGAATCAGCCCCAGCACCGAGCTCCACTCACCAGCATCCCCAGAGCTGGGGCTCGGGGCAAAGCCGGGCCACGCTGGGGACAGGGGACAGGCACAACTCCCCCAGGAGACTCCGGAAAAACCACCCCAATAACTCCCACCCAGCACTCGGGGGGCGTGGGGGGGTGGTTCCCAGCGCAGAGGCAGCCAAGACAACACTCATGGCAATGGATTTTTAAAAACTGATGTCTTTATTAAAAGTTTTATCCAAATTTTGTAACAAAAGATACAAAAGGGCTGGAGATCCTTAGTTCTGGGACTAGTCTGACCAATCAAAACCTGACAGTTACTAGGCTAATATAAAATCCATACAATCTGCTAAAAATGCAGGGAAAAATTAGAAGTAACTGCTGCTCTGAAATTTCTTTTTAAAATTCCTTTAACATTTATAAGTTACTCAGTTTGCATTTTACAGGACGAGTTCTTCTCCGAATGGTTACAGCGACTGTACAATGCAAGAGACAACAGCGAGGACAGAACAAAGCAACAGAAACTCGGACGTGCTGCGACACCCCCCTCTCCTCCGAGGGCACCGCCGCCAGTCCCGTCTCCCAGCACCGGGTGCCAACGCATCGCCCGGAGCGACCCCCGGGAACGCCACAAAGTGCCAGTGCGTCTGCACCCGCGGGGAGCCCCCGCAGCAGGAGGAGCAGGAGTCACCCTCACCCCAGCGCGGCACCCAGCGGTCGCCATCCCTTGGGATGCCACGGGGCCGGTTCTCCCCAGAAGGCGTGGGATGTGCCAGCTGAACACCTCCGGGCAGAGGAAGGGCGGGCAAGGGGTCAGAAACCCTCCGGCGAAGAGCTACACCTGGCTGGATCCCCCCCTTTTCCCCTTCCAGCCACCGCAGGGTGGGGGGAGACGAGCTGTGGGGCGCCGTCCGCGCTCCCGCGGAGCATCGACAGCAGCAGGAGAGCGGGATATCTGAGCAAGGCGCTGCTCTTGACGCTGAAAAGGAAAGAGGAGGAGGAGGAGGAGGAGGATGCGAACACCAGGCTACCGCCGAGGCAACTGTCCAGAGCTGGTACTGGCTAGCAGAAGGACCCTGAGAATATATATAGGCTAACACGGTCTCCCGGGGAACGCCGAGTTAGGTGCATCACAGTGATACTGGTTGAACGTGTTCTGTACAGTGCGAAATGGAGTTTTGACGGAGTGCAGTATCCCTTTACCTGCTATTTCCTATCTCTTCCCAAAGGCAGAGGCTGCTACGGGGGCGAGGAGAAGCCTCAGCGCAGCAAAGACGCTCACAGCCGCAAAAAATCAGAGCGATTTGGACATCCAAGTGAAAGGTATTAGGTGGCCACCGGGAAAAATATTCCAGTTTATAAAAAAAATTAAAAAAAAAAAAAAAAAATAGGAAAGCAAGTGCAGGGCTACTGCAAGGTGCGTCGTCAGAGGTACCAGGTCTTGCAAGCAGCCAACCCGCCCCCCCCCCCCCCGCCCCCCCCAAGACCCCAGGCACCCCACATCCTCCAGCACTAAAGTATCTTCAAGCATCTCCAGAGATCACATCACCATTATTTCTGATCAGAGAGACCTCGGCCATCACGCGCTCGGAGTCCACGGAGGCGAACCAGATCCGTGCCCGCCGCTCCAGCGTCTTCAGAGAAGCTGGTCTGAGGGCAGGCGGGCAGCGAACGCCTTCTTTGCTGTCAGGCGGGGTGGCGAGCTGGAGCTCTGGGTCCAGTGTGGCAAGGCTGATTTCAGACACGAAAGATACCCTAGGAGGAAATTTTTTTTTTTTTTCTCTTTTTTTTTTGCCTTTTTTTTTTTTTTTTTTTTTTTTTTTTTTGCAAACTGCTGCACAAACCACAGAACGGAGAAAAGCCTTTGGTCATGAGATACTTGTGAGAAAGTGAGCCTTGTATGGAAGATTCCCCTGAATGCCTACAGTATTCTACATCTTAAAAAAATATATTGTGGACGCTGCAGCCATACAAAGGGGGGAGGAGTGGGAGACGGGGATTTACAGTCTCACACAGACACAACGGGGAGGTTAAGACAAGCACAGTCATAGTCTGTAAAACTGATTGGCTCGCTCGGATCAGTCATCCTCATCGTCCTCTTCCTCTTCTGGATCTTCCTCTCCTTCATCCTCTAGATTTCGTTTTCTCTTTTCCCCTCGCGGAAGGTCTGCAAAAAGAGGCGAAGCGTGAAGCTCTGCTCAGTCTTGCGGAACAGCGCTTGAGCTGCGGCTTCCAGCCGCGGCAGCCACGGCGCGCTGGTGAGCAAGCACGGACTAGACTGGCACCATTACAGAGCGGAGATCCACCCTGCCCAGCTTCTCACGGCACCACGAGACGTTAACTATTTTCTAGGCCCTCCAAGCATCCCACATTCCAACAGCCGCTTGAAAAGGGGCTTTTTTTGTCGAGCACCCCCCAAAAAAAAACGTAGCGTCTGGAGAATTCAGTCGCTTCTGACCAAGCTCACACAAGCTCATCTGAAGTCGCGCCAGGCGCTATATCCTGTCAACATTCATCGGGGCGTTTATAGTTTGTTATAACCAGAGGAGCCTGGACTCGAGTCAAGACGCTCAGGTCTACCCTCCTCCCTACAGCTGCGAGGAGAAACGTGTCTCTCCAAAAGCATTTCCTCACGCACGCTGCGAACACAGGCTTCTGCGACAGAAGCCCTGCTCCTGCACAGACTCTCAAGCTTCTCAGAGCTGGGGTTTTAGCCAATTTCTAACATTTGGCAGACTTAACCCAGCTCGGTTGTATCAGGAGGCACTGAAGCCTGTTTCCCCATCACCACTGTGTCACCCCTCGTTTATAACCACTACCCAACAGTCAGCTGAGGCGTAAGCAACAACTTCAGCGGTGCCCAGAAGCAGAAACGCCGCACTTTCTATCGGAGAAAAGCTTGCAGGCAACAAGGGCACCGCCCTGAAGCTTGGGAAGCTCTACAAAACCAGCAAACTGAGACTGCTGAGGCAGCCTGGCAAGCACTTGGTTTGTTAGGATTCGACTCACCATCATCAGCTTCATCTTCTTCATCATCCTCACCGTCTTCCTCCTCATCTTCCTCCTGGAGTCAAAACAAGAGCCACAATCCCATGAGCAAGGCGCGATTCCACAGCATCATCTTCCTTCACCGCTGCTCCTGCCCTGCTCCAGCCTCAGGGCGGCAGGTAGAGGCCGAGCAGGGAGAAGCTGCCAGGTCCTAAATAGTTTCTCGCATCCCTACGATGGGCGCTCTACGGCTTTCTCGCTTGAAGCCACGGGAAATACTGGGCCAAGCAATAAACAAAAGTGTGAAGTGATGAACTCTGTGGCCCACGAGTCAAAACGCGTACGGGAAAAGCCAGAGCGCGCGGCGGCACTCCTCAGATCTGCCCACATCTGTGACATCTGGTCAGATGGGTCACCAGATTATGGGACAAAGGCACTACCAAACGTACCAACGCGGCGCTGCAGATTTATTCCGATGGCAGAAAGCCTCACCTCATCATCTACTCCATCCTCCTCCTCTTCACCTTCCAGATCATCATCTTCATCTTCTTCATCATCAATGACTTCTTCATCCAAATCATCTTCCTCGTCATCATCATCCTCTTCCTCACCTTCTACCAAAAGGAGAGGGAGGTAAGCGGTACGGTTCCCAAAGCGTGCGGCTCCCAGACAATATGCCCGCAGCTCCAACCCCGGTGCTCCGCCAGCGACGGGCAGGAAATCCCACAGAGGACACGTGCACCAGGAGGGCCAGCAACAAGCCCCGTCAGCTTGCCGCACAGCCAGCCCCTGCTTCAGCGGCAAGTCATAATCACCATTTATTTAACACCACGACCGTGCAGAAGGGGAAAAGGGGGTTGTTCCCCAACAAGAAAACCAAGAGAAGAAAATCCTCACCTTCCCCATTCTCATACTCGTCTTCCAGTCCGTCCCCATCTGCTTCAGGGTCTGAGTCAGGGGCTTCCTGGTCATCGGCATCAAATCCATCCAGGTAGGTGAGCTGGGGCAGCAGGGTGAACACGCTCTCCCGGTAGTTGATGAGCATCGTCACCTCACAGTTGAAGAGGTCCAGACTATGGAGGTTTGGCAACTTTTTCTGCAAAGATCAATTCGTTCGATTATTTACAAGTTGACGCTGTTTGAAGACCAGGCAGCCATCAGAGGACAGCTGGTTGGCTACGCAGATCTAGCACAGAAGTGCCTCTGCATGCATTATTTGCACCATGTGCTCCTCAGATGGAGAGAAGTTACTGCTCTCGCTAAGAGTAGGCAAAGATTTCAGCTCCTCTGTCCTAGTTTCCCCTCCCTGAGAAACCATTTGCTTCTGAATGCGGTGGGCAACAAGACAGAAAGCCCAGCTCCCCCAAGCAGGAGGAATCACTGAGCCGGACTCATCCTGCCCAAAACATCAAGCAAAACACCGGCGAGCACAACACAGGAGACCCGCAGGCTGCACCTGGGTGGCCCTTCGGCACCGCCACAGCAGCTCGCCCGCTCGGCCCATCGCACCGTGCACCAGGTCAAGCAAAGGAGGAATACAACAGTGTCAAGCTCTTTTTGGAGGGACCAAAGGCGACGGCTAATGAGGTAAGTGCCCTAGATCAGACCTCTCAGCTACGGAGTCAGGATCACAAGGCAAGAGCCTTCTTTGGGGCAGTTCAGATGCAACAGGAACCCGCTGTGACAGCACCCAGGGCGAGAGCGTCCCAGCCCAGCACACGGGTCGGGGACCCAGCACCTTCGGACCGATGGAATGGACACCCTCACGGGTGCCCAAGCAACTCATCTCCATGACACCCCAGGTGCCACCTACCTCAAACTGCATCCGACCCATTAACGGTCCTTTCTCAGATGGACACTGAGCACTGCATCCACAGTTTTACTCATCCAGCCCAATCTCATGCTTCTTTTAGCAACTGGCTGCTGGTTTTCCAGACAGAGGAGCCATTAACTATTAGCCCAGCCTCAAATTGGACCCACTCATCTGTTCCCATCAGAACCACGAAGTGCTGTTGGAACAGTTACCAAGACATTGGACTTCTGCTGCACAGACACGCTCCCCAAAGGAAACAACGTCATCCCTTAGATTTCAGCAGAGCCTTCCACTCACCAAGGGCTCCAGGGTATTGATGTCTTTGATCTTGTTGCCGCTTAGATTCAAGTGTGTCAGGTTAGGAGTTCGCTCTGCTAGAACTTCAAGGCCGCCAGAAATCCTGTTATCACTCAGCTCCAGCTGCCAGGAGGGAATATCACATGGTCACAAAGCGTCTCGGCTTGCGACATGGGGGATAAGATTGCCCGGAGAATGGCGCACCCAAGTTCCAGTCCCCGTCTGTTAGACCACGCCACAGAGCAGCAGTTCAAGTTTTCATTTGAAACGCCTTTCCCGTGGTAATGCAGCACCCCCGGCCACCCCCGTACGGCAGGGCACCCCCGGCCACCCCCGCACGGCAGGGCACCCCCGGCCACCCCCGCACGGCAGGGCACCCCCGGCCACCCCCGCACGGCAGGGCACAGGGGCTCTAAAATCCAAAATATTGATGATGTTGCAGAAGCATCTGACAGCAGCACAACAGCAAAAGCAAGAGAGAAAGGACGTTAAACATGTAACGAGCTCAAAAGCATTTCGTTGCATACTGAAAAACCACCCCTCTCCCTTGCTCAGGTTGTAGGCTGCAGAGGAAAAAGCAAAATCCAACGGCCTTTTTCTGGCAAACGCAGGAAAATTAACTGTCACCAGGGACAGGGCAGCAGAAGTCTCAGAGCGAGGACTGCTGGAGATGGGACCACGGGTCTGACTCACCTTCCGGAGTTTGTTGAGTTTGGGGAGATTGGAGACAGACAGCAAGTTGATGTTAATCATGCTGAGGAACTCCAGGTTCTCGAAATCTGAAGAGAGACCAACGATCTTCCCATCGTCCGAACGGCAGTTATCAAGGACCAGCTCCTTCACCTGCCAAGAGAGACACCCAGCAGTCGTCATCACGCCCAGCGAAGTCTCACCCCGAGTCTGTCAACCTGACATCGGGCAGAGCGACCGGCACTTCAAAGCAGCAGGCGTGGCTGAAGGTCCTCCTGGCTCACACTGAGGGACACGCGAGACCTTAAAGCCAAATCACTTTTGCAAGGACACAAGGCGAGAATCCCTCTCGGTGGCCAGGACTTCACCCTTTAAGCACGAGCCGCGCACCACGCCGCGGCAGCACCACCCCGCACCCCGTGGCTCCAACCAAGGTCCACTCGCTCCACCAAGAAGCACAAAGGGGTTGAACCATGAGGTTGCAGCAAAACGTTTCACGCGCAAGGCATCAAAAAAGCTGTCAGTCACGCTTCAGGCTTCACTACCAAGAGACCAAACAAGGTCACCTGGTTTTGTCCCCTTCAACTTTCTCCCTCACGCCACTGGGGTGCTGGAAAACTTCCCTCCAGAGGATTTGTTCCCCTGTGACAGTCCCCACGTAGAGGTGACACACATGTCCTGGCAGCTCGCTGAGCAGATGAGCTCAACCTCAGGCTCATAGTGCAGGACCACTGATGGCATCTAATATTTTGCCCAGCACAGACTACACACACAGAGGGCATCGCTACCCAGTAACTCAGCACAAAAATCACCCCCCCGGTGGCATTAAGGACCGTGAAGCACCAGCACAGAACTGTTTCCCCCCTTAACACCCCTGGCACCCCTCTCTCCCCCAAAGTGCAGGGGAGGGCTCCAGCCCCAGCTCTCCCAGGCCACCTCCAAAACTTGCTTTTACCCCACGCGTTCTTGACAGCAAGATGCAAAAAAATCAGCCTTGGTCAGAAGGCTGGTGATGCTCTCCAAATTCCTCCTTCGCAGCACTCCCATTTTATCTCTCTTGCTCAGATGAGCCAGCTCTTTGGGAGTTTCAGGGCTGCCGTGCCACCTCTGCAGCACAAACTCCAAATGAATTAACGCTTAAAACTCCCAAAGCGGCATCGCTGGTCAGGGCCCAGCGAACAGGCTCGGCCAGGAGTTTTGCAGCTGAGCTCATTTTGCTCCCAACGCCACAGACAAGCCTCTGACTGACCCGAGACTGTCCCCACGGTGGTGTAAAGGTGGCCAAAGCCGGGTGCGGGCATGGAACGGTATCAGATTATGAACTAACCTGGCCCAGACCAGATTGAAGCTGGTGCAGGGCAAGGGCAGGACGAAGCGGCCGCGATGGCGTCTGCCAGCAGCCAGGCTGGCTCCGCTGGCCTTGCTCCCAGGGGACACGGGCTCTGTCCCCGCAGCGTGCCATCACCCCACGGTGTCAGACGTGGGGAGACCCGCAGCGTGTGGCCTCAGAGGGGACACCGCCACGTCTCAAACCGCTCTCACCCCGCAGATCCCTTTGCCGCCCCATCCCTGGAGGGGTTCAAGGCCAGGTTGGACGGGGCTTGGAGCAACCTGGGCTGGTGGGAGGTGTCCCTGCCCAGGGCAGGGGGTGGCACTGGGTGGCCTTTAAGGTCTCTTCCAACCCGAACCAGTCTGTGACTCTATCCACAAACCATATTTAATCTCCACCCAAAGCTCCATTTCCAACCCATTTTCCTCGCGCTTAGTTTTAAGCCGCCCACTGCCACGACACGGCGGCCCGTCCCCAGGCCGGGTGACAGCCACCGGCTACCTCACGGTAGGACGGCCGGCGGGGCCGCCGGCCCGGCCCGGCGAAGGGGCGGCCGCTTTTCCTCAGCCCCGCCGGCCCGGGGACCCTGAGGAACGAAGCGGAGCCCCGGGCCCGGCCCGGCGGCGGGGCACCGGGGCGCCGGGGCCTCCGCCTCAGCCCCTTCCCCGGGCGAGGGGAGACCGCGGCCCGCGGCCCGGCACCCAGCTCCCCCCCGGGCCTCCGGGGCAGGCCCCGCCGCTGCCCGCCGGGACATCCGGTACCGAGCCCTGACAGGCGGGAGGAAGCCCCGGGCCCGGCCCGGGCACACCCCGCGATGAGCCCCGGGCCCCGGCGGGGCGGGCCGGGGCAGGCCCGGGCGGCCGCTAACATGGCCGAGCCGCCATGGCTGCGCGGGGCCGCACCGGCCTTGCTCAGCGGCTCCGGCGCGGCGGGGACTCAGCGCGGCCCGGTCCGGCCCGGCCGCCCCCTCCGCCGCCCTACGCCACCCGCGGCGGGCAGGGCTGGGCCGGGACCGGCCGCCGCCGCCCCGAGCCGGGCCGGGCCCCGCCGCGCACGTGCGCGCCGCCATGCCGGGGGGGGGTTTCCCCGCCACCGCGCTCCGCGCTCTCCCCCCCCACCCCCGCCACCCCCTCGCCGTTCGGGACCCCCGCGGGCTGAACGGCGCTTCCCCGCCACACGTGCCCGCCCGGTCCCCCCTTCCTTCCCCTCCCCCCAACTCCCGCCCCCGCCACGCGCTCGGCGGCAGCAGCCGGTACCTCGCCCGGTTTCTTGTTGCGCAGCTCCAGCGTCAACCGCTTCTTCATCTCCATCCTCCCGCCGCCCCGAGCCGAGCCCGCCGCGCCGCCCCGAGCTCTCCGCGCCGCCGCCGCCGCTCGCGCCGCCCCGCCCCGCTCCGCTCCGCTCCGCTCCCGCCGCCGCCGCCGCCCGCACGAGCCCGCGCGCGCCGCCGCCGCCGCCCCGGCAGAGGAAGGCGCCAATGGCAACAAAGGCGGCGCGCGCCGCGACCCCTGCCGGCCGCGCGCCGCGCAACGCCCCCCCCCCCCCCGCGCACCCTCCGCACGGCAGCGCCCCCTGCCGGCCGCACCGGGACCCGGGGCCACCCTGCCGCCCCCGGCACCGCGTTCCCGTCCCCGGCATCACATTCCCGGCTCCACTTTTCCAATCCCGGAACCACACTTCCATCCCAGGCACCACATTCCCATCCCCAGCGCTATATTCCCATCCCCACCTTCCCAATGCCGGCACCATGGTCCTGTCCCCGCCACCACATTCCCATCCCCTGGCACTACATTCCCATCCCCATTCCCACATTCCCATCCCCAGCACTACATTTCCAATCCCGGCACCACGTTCCCATCCCTGACATCACATTCCAATCCCCAGCACCATGTTCCCCTGCACCACATTCCCATCCCCAGCGCCACATTCCCAATCCTGACATCACGGTCCAGTGCCCAGCACCACATTCCCCCATGCCACATTCCCATCCCTGTCCCTGGGACTACATTCCCATCCCAAAGCACCACATTCCCAGCTTCACGTTCTCATACCCCCCACCACATTCCCATCCCCAGCACCATATTCCCATCCCCAGCACCACATTCCCATCCTCTGGGACCACATTCCCATCCCTATCCCCACATTCCCATCCCCAGCACCACATTCCCATCCCCAGCACCATGTTCCCATCCCCACATTCCCATCCCTATCCCCACATTCCCATCCCCAGCACCACATTCCCATCCCCGGCACCATATTCTCATCCCTATCCCCACATTCCCATCCCTGGCACCACGTTCCCATCCCCAGCATCACATTCCCATCCCCAGCACCACGTTTCCAATCCCAGCACCACGTTCCCATCCCCAGAACCACATTCCCATCCTCTGGGACCACATTCCCATCCCCAGCACCACGTTTCCATCCCCAGCACCACATTCCCATCCTCTGGGACCACATTCCCATCCCTATCCCCATGTTCCCATCCCTAGCACCACATTCCCATCCCCAGCACCATGTTCCCATCCCCACATTCCCATGCTCTGGCACCATATGCCCATCTTCTGGCACCACATTCCCAGCCCCACCACCATGTTCCCATCCCCATCCCCACATTCCCATGCTCTGGCACCATATGCCCATCCTCTGGCACCACATTCCCATCCCCACTGCCATGTTCCCATCCCCACATTCCCATGCTCTGGCACCATATGCCCATCTTCTGGCACCACATTCCCAGCCCCACCACCATGTTCCCATCCCCATCCCCACATTCCCATGCTCTGGCACCATATGCCCATCCTCTGGCACCACATTCCCATCCCCACTGCCATGTTCCTATCCCCACATTCCCACCCCCACGCCAGGCCTCCTTTCCCGGGGGGGGGAAGGCTCCACTCGGCAGCGCTGGGGCAGCCGGGGATGCCGATAAAGCCGGGTGTTGGTGGAGCTCTTGCTAAAGGAAGGAGGAGATAAGGGCGGGAACTCCCCGTCCTGGGGGTGACGGTGGGGTTTGTCCCGTCTCTCATCCCATGGCGCCCGCGGAGACCGGTGCCTCCCCCCAGCCAGGGCTGCGCTCCGGGAGAGCACCCAGAGCTGGGGTGGGCAGGCTGGAGGAGACAAGGCTCCAGGGAGACCTTCCAGCCCCTTCCAGTCCCTCAAGGGGCTCCAGGAAAGCTGAGGAGGGACTCTGGAGCAGGGAGGGGAGCCATGGGACAAGCGGGAATGGTTTTAAACTGGAAGAGGGGAGATTTAGATGAGATCTAAGAAATTCTTTGCTGTGAGGGTGGTGAGCCCCTGGCCCAGGTTGCCCAGAGAAGCTGTGGCTGCCCCATCCCTGGAGGGGTTCAAGGCCAGGTTGGATGGGGCTTGGAGCAACCTGGGCTGGTGGGAGGTGTCCCTGCCCAGGGCAGGGGGTGGCACTGGGTGGCCTTTAAGGTCCCTTCCCACCCAAACCAGTCTGTGATTCTACAAAAGCTCCAGGTCACCACCCAGGAGAACGGAACCCAGAGCCTACAGAGATGCCAACCACAGGGCACCTCCACCATGAGGAAGGGCTGGGAATTGGGGTTGGAGAAGGCTCCAGGAGGGCCTCACTGTGACATCTCAATACCTTAAGAGATCCTCTAAGAAGGATGGAGACAGACTTTAGCAGAACCTGTCGTGATAGGACAAGGGGTAACGGTTTTTAACAAAAAGAGGGGAGAGGGAGATTAGATATTAGGAAGAAATTCTTCACTGTGAGGGGGGTGAGCCCCTGGCCCAGGTTGCCCAGAGAAGCTGTGGCTGCCCCATCCCTGGAGGGGTTCAAGGCCAGGTTGGACGGGGCTTGGAGCAACCTGGGCTGGTGGGAGGTGTCCCTGCCCAGGGCAGGGGGTGGCACTGGGTGGGCTTTAAGGTCCCTTCCCACCCAAATCGGTCTGCGATTCCATGATTCTATGTTTCCACGGTTCTCTGAATCCTGCCGTCATGCGACAGGCGAGGAGGGTCCGTGGGGTGGTCTCAGCCCGTGGGGTCCATGGCCATGGCGGCGCCTGGCCCAGGCCGTGCCCAGCTGCGCTTAAAGGGTGCAGCGGAGCTGGTGGGACTCGCTGCATGGGGCTCGAGAAGGTCCCCCCCACCCCGACACGGTGCCGCCGTTCCCAGGGACCTCGCGCAGGAGGAGGATTCCTGCAGGATGCGGGCACCGCTGCCCATGACTTCATTAAAAATTATCTGGAAAACTATCCAGAGCAATCTCTCTGATCGACGACCAAGCCTCCGAGTAAACAGGAACACGAGGGCTCGCAGGACCAGCCTCATCGTCCCTCATTGTCCCCTCTGGCAGCGGGCCACTGGCTCGCCTTGTATGGGAGGAAATGGCTTTCTGGTACGTTGCAGCTGATTTTTGCCAGTTGGCTCTAACACGAGCCTTATTTTATTAGAAGTAGCAAAATGAAACGGCGACATTCGGCAGCGAGGTTTAAGCTCTGAAGGGGCCAAACCCAGGGGTTTTTTTTTTTAACAGGAGATAAGGGTCACCTCCATGAAAAAAAACTATCGTCGGTGCGTTTTTGGCATCTCTGTGATCTTCTCCCTGCTCCCTTGCTGCCCACGACTCCGTTTCTCCAGCCCAGCGGCGTGCCCGACAGCTCCCGGAGCTCTGCCATGGAGCGAGCCGCCCGTGGGGCACCAGCCCTCTCCTCCGTGTGCCCCAAAGGAGCTCCCCCTGAAATGCCCAGCGCTGAGGCTGTGCGGAGGCGGACGAGAGCGTGGTGGGGGCACCAACGCAGCAGGGGCAGCAGCCCACGGCTGGAACGGGCCCGGCTGCAGGGCCCAGAGCGTCCTCTGGCTGCCCTGGCCAGGTTAATCACATCCCCACGGGTGGAGCAGCAAGAGGGTCACAGAAGCATAGAACCATCTGGGTTGGAAAAGATCTTTAATCACAGAATCGTTTGGGTTGGAAGAGAACTTTCAGATCGTTGAGTCCAACCATCAACCCAACACGGCCACAACCTCCACTAACCCACGTCCCTCAGCACCCGGCTTTTAAATCCCTCCGGGGTAGTGACTCCACCACTGCCCTGGGCAGCCTGTCCCAATGCTTGATAACCCTTTCCGTGAAGAATTTTTTCCTAATATCCATCTTCAACCACCCCTGGCACAACTTGAGGCCGTTTCCTCTCATCCTGTCGCCTGTTCCTTGGGAGAAGAGACTGACCCCCCACCCTGGCTACCCCCTCCTTTCAGGGAGCTGTAGAGAGCGAGAAGGTCTCCCCTCAGCCCCCTTTTCTCCAGGCTGAACACCCCCAGCTCCCTCAGCCGCTCCCCACAGCACTTGTGCTCCAGACCTTTAAGATCATCGAGTCCAACCGTAAAATCACCGAGTCCAACCGTAACTGGGTCCCTCCCCGGCTGAACCCGGCCCGGTCTGGGCTTCACCGGGACCTACCCGGGAGGGACGAGCAGGTCCCAGCCCCCGAGGGGTCCCCCGATCTCCCCCCTCTGAGCCCCCCCCCCCCCCCCTCCCCAGCCGACTACAGCAGCAGCTTCTGCAGGCTGCCCCCGGGCAGAGCAGCTGGGAGATGAGCAGGGACGTCCCCCCCCTTGCTGATCTGCATTTGTTTTAAGGTCTCTTTCATGTACTCTTTGAGGCTCGTTTCCTGTTCTTTGTAGAAAACAATGCTCCCCCCCCCTCCCCGCCCGTCCCAGGGTGGCTTTATCTCCCCTCCCGTGGGCCGCGCTCCCCCGGGAGCTGGGCTTTATGTCCGTCTTTAAAATACAAAACCCCGCTCTGATTTAACCGAATGGATTTTAAAGCTGCGTCTGGTATTTGGTGTCTGGTAGATGCATTTCGACTCACCTCGATTTTCTGTGTTTGGGCAGATTAACGTTGGAGCTGGCAATTTACTGTGCAAGTGACAGCAACTGGAAGGCTGGACCCGTAAATGCTGACATGGGCTGAAATTCAGGGCTGGAGCTTTTTCACACAAGCTGGAGCACAGATGCTCGGAATAACGTATTATCTGTCTATTATACAACCCAGTATCATCTGCCTGCGCTTTGCCCTGCTTTAAGTGCTTCGTTCCTAGCCCAGCGCCTCCCGAGAGGGTAAACCGGCCATTACTTCCCACCACGCCGTCCTTTCCTGGCCTCAAAACAGGGACAGGATCCCCCCAGATCTCCTGGCGGCTGTGGATCCCCAGCAGACGGTTCTGCTGGGACATACTGGGACCCAGCCGCAGGGGAGGAATGGGAGCACCAAACCAGGTGCCGCAGCTTCTCCAGCCGGAGCCGGGAGCTGCTCAAACCCCCAAGGAGGCCGGTCCCTGCGTGGCTGAGCTGTTTTACCGGGGTGATGTGCTCTAGAGAGACTTTTGGGGTAGTTTGAGGATATTCGATGACAACCTGTAGCCAGAGGATGTGATCGGGTGATTTCACTGAAAATTTACAAGCCAATAAGGCTTGTAAGGCATCTGATAAGGAGGGACTCTTTATCAGGGAGTGGAGCGGTAGGATGAGGGGGAACGTTTTAAACTGGAAGAGGGGAGATTTAGATGAGATATTGGGAAGAAATCCTTGGCTGTGAGGGGGGTGAGCCCCTGGCCCAGGTTGCCCAGAGAAGCTGTGGCTGCCCCATCCCTGGAGGGGTTCAAGGCCAGGTTGGACGGGGCTTGGAGCAGCCTGGGCTGGTGGGAGGTGTCCCTGCCCAGGGCAGGGGGTGGCACTGGGTGGCCTTTAAGGTCCCTTCCCACCCAAACCATTCCATGATTCTATGAACTCTGGCTGCCTGTGATGGGGGTGTTCCCTAGAAAGCCCACGGAGAAGGCTGGCCATGCCTTCTGGGACCTGCCATGAGAGCTGATAACTTACAAATTAAATGCTTAATGGAGCGATTCGAGATAAAGCAACTAAAAAGCCACTAGATATAAGGAAGAAACTTTTTACAATGCGGGTGGTGAGCCCCTGGCCCAGGTTGCCCAGAGAAGCTGTGGCTGCCCCATCCCTGGAGGGGTTCAAGGCCAGGTTGGACGGGGCTTGGAGCAACCTGGGCTGGTGGGAGGTGTCCCTGCCCAGGGCAGGGGGTGGCACTGGGTGGGCTTTAAGGTCCGTTCCAACCCGAACCAGTCTATTCTATGATTCTACTGGGTGACCAAAAAACCAGTGCCCACGTGCACCCCAACAACCCCCAGAGGTTAAAACAGCCCTGGGGTAGCTTTTAGAAGAAACTCCCATGATGGTTCGTTGGTTGGTTGGTTGGTTGGTTGGTTGGTTGGTTGTTTCGCTGGTGGAAATCGGGGATGTAATACTCGCAGGGCCTGACGTGCTGTGCCCCCCGCTCTCGTCCTCTCCCTCCGGCTCCCCGCCGAAGCCCCCCCGCGCTGCAGAGCCGCCCCGCTGCCGGCAGAGGGAAGCATCCCCCCGGCCATGCGGACGCGGTGGCCCCGCAGCCCGGGCAGAGCCCCGGGAGGCGCCGGAGCCCGGCCCTGGAGGGCCCTGGGGAGGACCCGCGGGAAGGGGGGGAATGGGAGCAGGAGACCCCGAGGGGCAGCCGGGCAAAGCGGTCCTGGTTTGGGGTAATGGCAGTGCTGGTGCCTCCCGCCTGGGCTCTGCAACCCTCCTCCGCGGGACATAAAATCATAGAATCACAGACTGGTTGGGGTTGGAAGGGACCTTAAAGACCATCTAGTTCCAAACCCCTGCCCTGGGCAGGGACACCTCCCACCAGCCCAGGTTGCCCAAAGCCTCATCCAGCCTGGCCTTGAACCCCTCCAGGGATGGGGCATCAACAACCTCCCTGGGCAACCTGTTCTATGTGATGGCCAGGCAGATTTCCCATATTTTTTGGTAAGACGGAGGCCCCTGAAGGGTTTGGATGCCACCAGCCTCCCTCCAGGCACCGAGCAGAAGTGCCTGAAACAGGAGTTGTTGTCCAGGGGCTCCCGAAAGGCAGCAGGGAGAGGGAAGCACTTCCAGAAAGAGATGTGCTGAGTTTGCCTCCCCGAACGCTCTCTTTCCGCGCAGGATTAGTACCCAAGCAGGGAGGGAGGCGTGGGGCTGGCACTCCAGTTTACACGCAGTATTTCCCCAGCGTAGGATAAAGTCACGATTCTCTCATATTTGCAGTGTTTCTCCTTTATTGGTGATTCTCCTAACAGCGCGGTGGGGATAGCGGCGGGATATGAGCTTCCGGCACAGCAACGGCCTTGCGAGCTGCGTCGTTTGCGCCTTAATATTTTATCAGCCAGTCAGTGATTGAAAAAGAAAATCCAGCCATTCTCCCCAAATTCACCTGTCGTGTCCTGTCCCTCACGACAGTCTGTACCGGTCTGAAACACCCAGCTGGCAAGCAGGTTCCTTCGGACTCTCTAAATATGGCATTTATTATCCCAATCCAGGGGCTCCTCAGCCCAGGATGGTTTGTTCTCTCTGCTCTGCCGTAATTAGCTTTGCCCTGCAGTAATTAGCTGTGGATACTGGCATCTCTGTGCAGTGTAACCATATAACACCACCCAGCTCCTATCTCAAAGCAGATCTGGAGCCACCTTGCAGATCGCTATTCGAATTTTCTGATAGGGAAGCTGAGCCGTGTAGCGGGGAAGGTATTTATCCGTGATCACACTGCAGAGAGCCAGCGCCATTCCAACCAGCTGCTCCCAGGAAATACGCTCAGCATCACTTCCAACGCAATCAGTGCCTTGGAAGCGTCGGGTGGGAACGGGTCCGGCTACAGCCCCAGGGAGAACAGAGAGATGTGCCTGGGGTGGGATGTGGGGAGACGAGGCTGCCTCCGGCCAGGAGGCCACTGTCCCCACCTCTCCCCACAGCAGGAGTTGTCACCCCCAGGCTGCCCCAGCACCCCCCAGGCTGTTTGCAACACTGGGTAAAAAAAAAAAAGGAGGGTGGTGGATAATTACTGTTTTTACCAACTCCGCAATGTCTCCCAGCTCGGCTGGACCAAGCCATAACAGCAGCAGGAACTATCGTCACGGCTATTACTGATCTGTGCCACCGCAGGATTCTGGATCCCCTGTAAAGGAGCCAACACCCAGAGAGACCACAGAGAAAACCTGTCCCAAAGAGCTTACAAAAGGCACACGACACCGTCAGGAAATGGATTTCAGGTGCCTCAGGCCCCGAAACGCACCCCTGACATTAGGGTTAAGTAACGCTGCGTCTGCTGGGATGGACGCCTGCGGGGAACCGACGAAACACGCCTCATCCCCTGCAAAAGCTGCGGTGGACACTTGAGTCCGGAAGGACTTGTGACACACGCAAGCAAAAAGGCGTGAAGCGTGTGCAGGATTCTCAAATGCCACCACTTTTTGGCTTATATCTCAAAAACAACGCGGTTGAAACAATACCCACCTCCTCCTTCGGGATATCACCAAGACCAAGTCTTGGTCCCTGCGCCATTTTCCTGCCACTTGGGTTGAGCTCCAAAGGGCATCAGGTCTCAGCCAGCTCATGACACCTCTGTGCAGCGTGGGCATTGGTGGGTGAACCCTGAGATCTTCCCCTTCTCTGGCCCGGGGCTTACGCACCTCGCTACCTCCCAGCTGCAAAACTTCCTGCTTCCAGGCTTAAAAATCCTGCCCCTCCGCCTGTTCGTCTTGTTTGGAGAATTTCTGCGAACAGGTAGGAAAAATCAGGATTCCTCAGTTTGTTATCACACCGCTGCTCCGCCAGAGCTGCACTTGTCGCCCCTAATTTGCAAAATTTGTGCTAATATTCTGGTAATTTCCAAGAGAAACATGACAAGGAGAGCACCCCCGGATGAAGTGGAGTTTATCCTCGTCACCTCTGCCAGGCCCGGAGCGTGAGTGGGGCCGCTGTGCTCCGTTCACAGGCTGCGGTGAGATTTCAGGATATGAAAATAAGATTTGGGAAACTCTTACTCTTTGGAAAATAGTCCCACAGGTGCCACAGGTGCCGCGGGTGGGATGGTTCCATCTCCCAGTTCCCATCCCAGTTTCCCCGTCTCAACAACGGGGCTGCGCTGGGGAGACAGGCAAGGACCTAGCCTGGAGGCTGGGTTCCCAGAGCCGCCTCCTCCTCCATCACCGGCCGTTGTGCAACCTCTCACCCTCCCTGCGAAGGGTGTGGGCAGAAACCCTGGCAGGTGGGTGCTGCTCGGGGTGCAGCCGAGCTTGGGAAACAGCCACCCACCGGCACCGAAACGCGGGAGAGCCCCGCGGGCTCCCTCCTTCGCCCCACGCTGGGTGCCACACGCTCCAGCCGCGCACACCCCGTCCGCGGCCACACCACGGTCCCTCGCACGCCCCGTGTGCCTTCGGAGACGGGACGGGATGGTCAGACCATGCCGGAGGAGGCCGGCAGCACCGATTTTACCCCTCAGAGCTATTTTGGAGGCAAACTCTGCCCTGGTGCAAGCGGGAAGCGAAGTGAATTGCACCAACCTGGGGTTAATTTGTGCCCTTCAGATTTACCTCTGCCTTGCCCGCAGACCCTTACACTCTCCAGACTCGTTGGTTGTATTATTTAGAGATGGTTTTTAGTCCCTCTGTGTTCCCAGGGAAAGCTGGAAATTTAAAGAAATGGACAACAGAGTCAAGAAATGGGGAATCACTAAATGAATAAAGGAAATGTCTATCCTGGCGAGGGCCGGTGTGGGAAGGGAAGGATGTTCAATGGAAGGCGCGTTCCCAACCACCTTCTCCCCAGAGTGTGGCCCATCGGTCGCCCGTGTTTGGTGACCGCCAGCAGCCCAGACGCTCCGCTGGGAGAAGGGCACACGTTTGCCAACCGATCAGCGCTGGCACAACCCAGCAAATGGCATCAGGAGCTTCCCGCGGAGTGTGCGCACGGAGAGGGAGCCATCTTCAGGGCTGCATCCAGCTCTGCGGGATCAGCGGGAGAGTGGCGTGGTCTTGACGTGAACGTGTTTTATTGTGCAGGCAGCTGGGTCAGGCCGCTGCCTGGGCACGGGCACACAGACAGCGGCTGTTAAACAGCTCGCAGGAGGAGACAAGCGCCGCTTGTTATCTGTCGGGGTTGAGTTCGAATCACAGGGGATGCTCTCTGCTATGAGGGGATCTCACCTGCTTTCGGAAATAAGAGGGAGGTTTGAGCCAGGCGGTGGCAGCAGGAGGATGGAGAGGGTTTTCCTCCTGGTCTCAGAGCGCAGGCACCAAACCGAGAAGGAAGAGAGTGGGACAGTGCCCGCGCTCCCGCTGTACCCGCGCTGTGGCTGCCGGGGGCATCTCTGCGCCCTGCTCAGGCTTTGCGGGTGACAAACTCTTCCAAGAGGTTTTTCTATCGGTTTTTCTAAGCGTCACCACGCCCGTGTCTGCCCACCAGGCGCTCACACCACGTTGCTGCTTTCAAAATGATGCACAAATAGAGACTGTGTTAGGTATTAGTCTCCCTTTATTTTTGTAGGCAGACGGAGGATTCAGAGCACCTGGGGTGGGATGTGCTGCATGGAACAGAGATGGGAAATGGGACAAGGCACAGGGATGCGCACAGGGAACCAGGCGGGTGGGATGGGGAGGCTGCGGGGAGATGCAGCGAAGGGACCCGGGGGACGGGAGCAGGGAACACCCACACGTGATTTCCCACTCCAGCAGTGACCCAGCTGGAGCGCGCCCCGCGCAGCCACCGGGCAGCAAATAGGCAAAAGCAGGTACTTTTTCACCCGGCACCTAATTAAATCGGACCTCGTTGCCATAGGACATGACCTCGAAAAATAACCTTTAAAAGCTTGAGATAAATGTGTGCAGTTCTGGCCTGTTCTGACTGGTTAAACGTGATCCAGGACCTCCAGCTAAGGAAGTATTAAGTCACTGACCACCAGAAGCTGGGACAGGACTATTTCCTGCTTGCCTTCCTCCTTGTGTTCCTTCCAACAGCCCAATTCTGCTGCTGACAAGGTTGGAGGCGAACCTGTGATTTGCTGCCTTAGGTGCTTACAGAGTTTTAACGAAGGCACTAATTCCTCGTGCTTTACCCCATCCTTCACCATGAACCGAGATCCAGCTTCTCCCTTCCTGAAACAGAGAAAGCAGCTCCCGCTTTCTGCCCAGGGGGGAGCAGAGGGTAAAGCGGGGCCGGGGGGGGTCTCCCCCTTGACGCTCGGAGACAGCCCTGGGTGAAGAAGCCTCTGGTTCCCAGGGCCTGTTGCAGCCTCTGCGATTTAGTCTCTCGCAGACCTTGCACAAACCATCGCCGTCGCCTCCTGCCAAAGCTTTGCGCCACTCGGAGAAAGGATTGCGGTGTTAGATAAACACGTCTACCTGGCTGCAAAGCGCTGCCAAGCTTCTGCCAGCCGCGAGGTAAAGCTGCAGGCTCAGCCCTAACGCAAAACAGGGACCTTCTCTTCACCTCCTTCCACTTTCACATCCCTTCAGAGTCAAAATTCATAGAATCATAGAATCATAGAATTGCTGAGGTTGGAAGGGACCTTTAAGATCATCAAGTCCAACCATTAACCTCCCCTGACAAAAACCACTTCTAAACCGTGTCCCTAAGTACCACATCTACCCTTTTTTTAAACACCTCCAGGGATGGTGAATCCACCACCTCCCTGGGCAGCCTATTCCAATGTTTAATAACCCTTTCAGTGAAAAAACGTTTCCTAATATCCAATCTAAACCTCCCCTGACATAACTTGAACCCGTTTCCTCTTGTCCTATCCCTTGTCCCCAGGGAGAAGAGGTCAGCCCCCATCTCTCTGCACCCTCCTTTCAGGTAGTTGTAGAGGGTGATGAGGTCTCCCCTCAGCCTCCTCTTCTCCAGGCTGAACAACCCCGGCTCCCTCAGTCGTTCCTCAGAAGGACAAACCTCCAGATTCCTGCAAGTGAGAAACCTTTGGTCTGAGCAGAGGTGCCTCCCTGCTCCGTGTCTGCTGAATTGGAAACCTCTGGGGACTCAGGGCAGCCCTTGCTGTGTCTGTGGCCCGCACCTAAGTGGGAGAGCCCTGGTTGTGCTGCCGAGAGTGAGGTGATTTTTCTCTCTCCTGATTTATACAGCTGATATTTTCACCTACAAGAAGGGGAGAACGAGAAAAGCCTCTGCTCGGCCCCTGCACGTCCAGCAGCTCCTGCTGAGTTGCACAAGGCGAAGTCTCTGCAGCGTATACACACGTGACAGGTGACAGCACCGGGAGAACTTCCTTTAATTATTACTGTTATTGCTGTTACTATTAGCAATTAAGGCATTTGTTCTAAACCCGTCTGCGTTTCAAAACAAGCACGAGGTGGTCAGATTGGCAAAGACGGTTGGGTTAACTGGTATGGCATCCTGCCTGGAGTAAAGATAATAGAGTGCCTGGGCGATTGCTCAACGATGATGGATTGGTGGGGAATTTCTCTTGGACCCTGAGACCAACCCTCTGGGGCCTGACAAGGCTTGTGCTCCTCCGGAGGCTGACTTGCACAAGTACCAGGGCCGCGATGTTGTAAAGAGCAGGTGTTTCAGACATTTGAGACTCCAACGCCACACCTCGCGTGGGGTGCGATCTGTCTTTGCCGTTGCTACTGATGCTTTTTTGGTTGCCCGGAGCCCCTGCCCTTTACCTGGTGAAGAAACACAGATATTTACAGCTCTGCAGATGTGAACAGGAGCGGGTACATTGCTCCCGGTAGGTTATACCGCAGCAATGGAGACGAACGCTTTCATTTGGCTGTGTAAAGCACATCCAGCTTTAGTACGTCTCCTGCTGCTGTTATTATTTCTTCCAGACCGCGATTTGCTAAACAGCTTCCAAATCAAGCAGAGGACACGATTCCTGCCCTGTGGAGCCACGAACAACAGGGATTATCTAACTGTTCAGCGTTAGCAAGGCTCCCAGGTCACCTGCCTTGTGTTTTTATACCTGCAAGCAGGAAATTGCAGCCCTGGAGCTAAAGTCATGTACCAAAAGCAAAGGAGCTGGCAGCGGGATGGAGCCTGTCCGGGTGCTTCAGGGCCTTCCTGGACACGGGCAGAGCGATGCAGCAGGGCGCCGCTGAGCCAAAATGCCCGGCTTCCCTTCCTGACTCGCCTTGCGAGAAGGGAGCGAAGTCATTTCGTCTCTTTGCACCCCAGGGCTCTGACTCACGCTCGCTGAGCAAACAGCAGCGGGGACGCGGGATGCCAGCGCTCCCACCTCACCCTCCCTGCCCCGGCGGCTGGTTACTGCCCCTCTGCCCGCCGCCACGGCCCCGCGCCGGCCAAGGCGAGAAATAAAGGCACGTGCCTCTGAGGCGCAGCTTGTCCAAATGGGCTCTTTTAAAAAATAATCCCTCGTCAGCAGCAGTTCAGGTGGAAGCCTCCACCCGAGGTGCCACAGGACAAGGCAGGTAGGACCAGCCGCAGGTTAAGCAGCCGGATTCTCCCAAATTTGCCCACCAGAGTCCCCACTTCCCCGTTCTGGTGGTGCCGGCAGCAGCGCTGCTTCCTCACCGCGGCTGGGGAGTACGCAGTTATAGAACATTCGCAGCTGGGCCCTGAGGCTGCAGTTCGGCTCCTGCCCCTTCCCCTGTCGCCTCTCGGCGCAGCACCCTCGGACCCCGCTGCCTGACAAGGGATGACGGAGGAGCCGGGATGAGGATCTCCAAATTAAAGCATGTCCCATGTCACAAAGGCTGGGACGTTGCCTGGGATATGGGGTCTTGCAAGACGGCATAAGTCCCAGGGGGCAGGAAAGGAACAGCTCAGGGGACAGGACGAGGACCGAACCTCCTCCATGAGGTTTCCTTGCAGATCCTGGTGCAGAAGAGACACATCCGAGCGAGCCGAGATGTCAGATGTTAGAAGAAAGGGGGAGAGGAGGCAGCAAGACTTAGCAAGGAGGGGAGGACTCTGGGTGAAGGTTTGAGAGACCGAAGTCTCAAGCACAGGGAGGATTAGGGGAGTTTCCTCCGTGTAAGTCTCACATGAGGCCCAGGAACGTCACCCCCTGCCCTCCCCGGACACCCCCACCAGCCCAGCCCCCTCCCACCTCAGCATCCTCAGCATCCTCAGCATCCTCAGCATCCCTTCCCAGGCCCTTCTGACCGCAGGCAGGAGAATGCAACCATTAGGAGGAGCTGGGAAGGAGGACTCACCGGGAAATCAGCCTCCCTTTGTGACCCGAATGCTACTTATTGATGAATCAGGGAAGATGCGGGTTCCTGACTTCCTCAGTTATTTATTCATCGTGTGGCACAGGATACACCGGTGATGCTTGGGCGCTTCGCTCATGCCAAGGATGCCAGAGTTTTTGGGGTGGGAAAACTCATTCTTTTCAAAGACGTTCATACAGACCAGGCGTCACGTGTTTGGGCAACGATCTGTCTTATTTTCAAATCCACCCCTGCCACCTTCCCTGGCCAACACCGCACCTCACCTGCCTCCCTTGGCAGCGGGATGGGCAAGTCACCGCTTGCTCCTCACTGAGATCCCCTGGGGGACTGGGCACCTTCCTTCAGCGTGCGAACTCCGTCTCCTGCTCGCACCGTCCATTCAGGAGTTACGAGTGAATTAGAAGCAAATTCATCCCAGATTTCCTCAACGTGGAAACCGCGGCGCAGCCAGCCAGGGGCCGAGAGCAGCTCGCTGGGGATTGCCCCCGATCTTCTGCTTCAAGCCACGTCGTCGGTCCTCGAAAGGCGGCCGGCCTTGACTCGGTTGCACATAACGGAGGCTCCACCGTGTTGTAATATAAGCTGCTTCAGTGGTTAATTACCCTCTCATTTCAAAACGCGTGTGGATTTGTGACGCTTTTGTAAGCCCTGGCGTCTTTAGGAGGTGTTGCACAGCTCAGGTCTCCCAGGTACGCTCCTTTTTATAGAAGTATCAAAATAAATGGCTCAGCTTCCCAAAGAGCCAGTCCCTGGGGCAGACCTGGATGTCACAGCTCTTCGATCCCTACGCTTCAGGGAGCACGGGGACAGGGACGGGGACACCTTGGATCTAGTTCTGACCCTGCCCTGTGATGCTGAACGTGGTGTCTCCCCTGCTCCAACAGGAAGAACTGACCCAATAATGAGCTTTTATGTTTAAAAAAGCAACACGTTTCTTCTTTTCCCAACCCTACATGGAGGAAAAAGTGTTGATTTTTGGGTAAAGTTTGACCGCTGGCAATTTTCTTGACATCCTGAATGGGATTCAGGAGGAAAATGGTTGCAAAGCAGTCACGCTAAAGTTCAGCCAATTCTTTAACTAAATAACAAAATAAACTAGCTACAAGAAGTGTGATTTATTTTTTATAATAAAATTAGGGGGGAAAGTGGAGAAGTGGCTCAGAAACGAGGCGGCATCAGCTTGCTGCGTGGGTTTTTTTTTGGTGAAAACTGCTTTATTGGGTTTTAACCAGCTGCGTAAGGGAGGTTGTATGGATCAGTCCCTCCCCTGGGAAAAACAGGGTTAGGATTGGGGTGTGTGCGCCTGCGCAGGTAACCTGCCTAGGGGCACGCTGATGATTTCAGACTGCATTTCCACCCGCTCTTCCAACCTTTCCAGCTCACGCTCCTCTGCCCTCCCTCTCTGCCCCTGCCCATTTGGGTGCACAGATATAAACTCTCCAGCCAATATGTTTCCTTTGGGGGACTGGCAGGTTTGCCCGGAGGGTGCTCATTGGCTCTTGTCTCATCCCAACGCTTTCCCTAGAGACGGAGCAAGGGTATTTCCTGGCGGCTGCTCCCGGTGAGCTCACACCGTGGGCACTCCTTCAGCGCTAGAGCGGCAGGGCAGGTTACTGCTCCAGCTTTGCTAGAAACCTCGGAGCTCCCGACGCTTCGCCTCACCGCGTGGAAGTCGTGCTGGTCCGTCCCAAGGGAACACAGGTAAGCCAGGCTGGGATGAGAGGCCAGCAGCCGCCGCGCACTCTTGTCATCGCTGCTTTGATTTTTCTGTCCTCTTTTTCTTCTTCTGTCTCGTGTCTCCTCCATCCCTTCACCATCTCTCAACTGAGGGCTCTTCAGCTAGGAGGTGGGACCTACCATCTTGGGTCTGATTCTTTTTTCACCCTACGCAACCGCCTGCACGGCTGTAAAAGCGTAACGCAGAGCACCAAATGAGCACACGGAAACCCAAGATCCCAAAGGGTCAGACCTCAAACCCATCTGCCCACCATCTATTTTATTTTTCTTCTGTAGCTGTGATCTCACCTCCTCTGTGGAACCAGCCAGCCTGGATTAAAGGGAGGGCATCATTAACTTGCAGTTGTAAAAGAACAGTGGAGGTTTATCCACAAGTCAGTTTATCTGGTTGGAGCAGGAGGTTACGGAAGAGTTTGTTTGCATTAGGTGTTTTCTCCCTTTGAACTTCGTCTTGGGAAGAGAAGCGGAGGAAGCTGTGGTATCTCACACCACTGCACACCTACACTAACTGCTGAACGCAGCGGTGCCGCTCAGCTGACACCGGTGTAAACAGGGACTTGACTGTTTCTCCTCAAGAACATGGTCAACTGATGAGTGGTTTTAAGATAAACTTCCCTTCCCAGCATTAGACTCGTAGCTGAAAGGATTTTCAAAGACAAGAAAGCTGTGTTTTCCACCCCTTACTGCCGGTGCCTGGGGAGCTCAGGGATGCTGCTGAAGGGCTCGGTGTCACCCCGGTACCTGTTCTTTCTGCAGAGCCAGGGAGGCACAGCCGGATGGGGTAGTTCAACACTGCATCCAGGGACTTAACTGCTTAGCTCCAGGGAATTCCTGTGGCTCTTGTGTACCGAACACCCAGCTGCCAGGGTCTGGATGGTGCTTCCAAACACCTCTAAGGTCGGCGCCCATCTACAGCTCCAAAGTCTCAAGGATTTGAAAGAAAACAGGCCAAATAATAGGAAGCTTGATCAGAATTTTTACTTTTTCAAATGCATAAAAAGAGGGCTGAGAGATGGTGCTCACACTGAGGATGGGAAAGTCTTAGGCACGGGGAAGAAAAACAGGCAAAAGTTTAGATTTTCTTTAGAATCCCACTTGTAACTGCAGGTTCTGCCACTGCCAGAGGCCGGGCTGGGGGACCTGGCGGTGGAGAGCCCACTCGAGGTGTGAAGCTCGGATGCCCATCACTGGGAAACCAGGACGGGGCTTGCACGGGAGCGTGCTCAAAGTGAAATCGATGCCTTTGCTCTGCACCCCCAGGACTCCGGTAATACCCAGGGTCTGGGCTGGTGCTCCAGGGCTGAGCTTGCATAAGGTGAGCTCCAGCCCTCAGGAAGATGCTGAGAAACGTCTAAGGAGCACGGAGCCAATGAGCAATAAACCCTGAAGGGTTGTCCACTCCCAAAAGGTAGTTCACAGGGCCACAAAGTACGGGGAAGTCCTCTTGGCACAAAGATCTGAGTCATAAGGAAAGTGAAGGGAGAAGACAGAGTGACAAGGACGGGGCTGAAATGGGGAAGCATCGTGTGGCAGCGATGACCCCTGATGAGAGATGTTAATGCCGTGGATGGGGCTGTGGCGGCTGTTCCCAGGCTCAGAGTTCAAGAACATTTCGCAGGGTGATTCCCCACTCCTGCGCGGTGGGGAGAGAGGAGGAAATATTCCGCGATAGGATGCGCGCTGAGAAGAGGATGAGTCTTTCGTAGCAGGGTAAGGATGCTGTGCTGGAGCAGGCTGGTGGTGCAAGGCGAACGCGCGTGTGCGCGAGGGGGGGGCAGGCAGGCAGAGAGCGCTTCTCCCCTGTGGGTGTGCGGCACACCCCTCCCCGGGTGCAAAACTAACCCGCTCCCTCTCCCTTTCACTAAGGTGGCCCAATGATGCCGAGCATATTTTCCTACCAGAGCGCCGAAGTCGACTGGTGCGAAAGCAACTTTGAGCGCTCGACGGTCATTGCGGAGTACTACAACACCGTGAGTGCGGGCGCATCCGAAGGGCAGGCTGGGGCGCGAAGGCAGCCGGCTCCCGGCACCCAGGAGCTGCTTTTGGGAGACAAGATGGGACAACCTTGTTTTCTTTCCTCCTGCTCGCTCCTTTGAACTTCCTGGTGTTGGAGGGTGCTGGTATGGGGAACATTTTCTGAGCTTCAGGTAAATCATGGGACTTCTATTGCTTCCAGCTGCCAGTTGCTCACCAAATGAGCTGGGGTCAGGGGTACTTCTGGCACGTGTGGGGCTGATTTCCCAGTGAGAAACCTCTGGCGGTGCTCCTATAGCCCAGATTGTGAGATCCTGTTATACCAGTCCTGCAGCTCTCCTGCCAACTGGGGTAAGTCCCCCACAGGCTCATATATTCCGGCTAAATGTACAGGAGTGGCAAAACGAGAGACAGCACTTGCGTGAACCGTGTCGGGCAGGTTGGGAATCCGGAACTCAAGACAGAGGAAAGCTGCTGCATGAGCCAGTTTCACCTCCTCTGATCCTTCATAATCTAGGCTCCATCCAGTGCCAGTCCCTTGAATACAGCTTAAGCGCGGCTGGAAGCATCCGTATGTGTCTGCAGAGGACTCGGCAGATAACCAGTCTCTGCAAGCACGTCCTTCTCCCTTGGTGCAATTACAGGCTAGCAGGGGTGTGAGGCATGTGGATTTACAACCTTCCAAAGGCCTTGTTTGCAACTTTTAGCAATTACTGTCTAACACTAGAAGTTCTTGTTCTCATGGAATGTCTCTTCCTCTTTTTTTTTTTAAAGCATTTCCTGCTTTTGATAAATTGCCTATAATAACGATATTCCCTCACCGTGTCCCGCGGCTCCCCAGCTCTAATTGCCCAGGCAGGGTCTCAGAGGAGGGATGCTCGGGCTGTATATAGTCACTTCTCTTTGAGACAGTTAAACAAATAAAGATCTGCCAGTCCAGAC
>CM018096.1:3159764-3164764 GCA_008658365.1 Alca torda
ATGGTCAAGTTTGTGCCCGTTACCCCTTGTCCTGTCCCCGGGCACCACTGAGAAGAGCCTGGCCCCATCCTCCTGACACCCCCCTTTCAGTATTTATAAGCGTTGATAAGATCCCCCCTCAGCCGTCTTTTTTCCAGCCTGAAGAGACCCAAATCCCTCAGCTCCTGGAGAAGAGCTCCATGCCTCAAGCTGCACTGCAAAGCAGCAAGCCCAGGGAGAGAGAGAGAGATTCACTTTTATTTATAAAAGCAGGCCATGTTATTAATAACACGTAATGACTGTATTTCTGTATACGGCGCTGTAAATATACACATCGCATTACAGAGCCGGGCAAATTCCCTGCTGCAAATTGCTCGCAATTTGCAATCGATTGTGTCTATAATCATGGTGACTGCATGATTCTTGCTTTCAGCGCTGGGGGTCTGGCAGGATAATGAGTGGCTCTGCTAATTGGAGTTCCTTTAACTAGAGTTTCTTGCAGGGGAGAATTGCCCTCAAGGCCAAGCCTTCCCCCTCAGCGACAAGAGACCAGATCTTCGACTGATCAGCCCCATTCTGGCCCCAAACCCCAAATGATTTTGCCTCAGACCCCTCTGTCCACCTTGCAGGTTTCCCACCCCGCACATGCCTACTGCCGGCCTCCCTCGGCTCGTTAACAAATGAATGTCGTTGCTTTGGGATGGCCCCCATCTATCTCCCAATGCTGGGATGCAGCTGATTTTAGAGGACACTCTGTCCACATGAGGACACCGCAGAAACCCTCCGTGTCCTGGCCAAGCTCCACACGTTGGTTGCTGGTTGTGGTAGGCAACCAGCAGCAGCCGCTGCTTGGGGCGAAACCCAAGCTTAAGGTCATCAAACATAGAATCATATCACAGAACCATGGAATGCTTTGGGTGGGAAGGGACCTTAAAGCCCACCCAGTGCCACCCCCTGCCCTGGGCAGGGACACCTCCCACCAGACCAGGTTGCTCCAAGCCCCGTCCAACCTGGCCTTGAACCCCTCCAGGGATGGGGCAGCCACAGCTTCTCTGGGCAACCTGGGCCAGGGGCTCACCCCCCTCACAGCAAACAATTTCTTCCCAATATCTCATCTAAATCTCCCCTCTTTCAGTTTAAAACCCTTCCCCCTTGTCCCATGGCTCCCCTCCCTGCTCCAGAGTCCCTCCCCAGCTTTCCTGGAGCCCCTTTAGGGACTGGAAGGGGCTGGAAGGTCTCCCCGGAGCCTTCTCTTCTCCAGGCTGAACCCCCCCAGCTCTCTCAGCCTGTCCCCACAGCAGAGGGGCTCCAGCCCTCCCAGCGTCTCCGGGGCCTCCTCCGGCCCTGCTCCAACAGCTCCGTGTCCTTCCTTTGCTGGTCCCTTTTCCAGGGGATGTGGCAGGTCTCTCCTTCCTTTTTAACCAGCACCCAAACATCTACAATGCAAGGTGCATGGGCAGTCATGTTGATGCTCCCCAACCCATTCAAGGTGGTAGCAATTGCTCACAGCAATGAACGTGTGTTATAGTGGCCACCTTCTGCCTACCACAAAGCTCTGGCCGTGTTTTGTTCCTCCCTGTCTCTCATTCTGCTCTCTGGTCTCACACTGACGTCCCACCACTGCCTCGGGCGTCTCACACAAGCAGGAGTGAGAGCTGCATTGAGCTTGTGCTAAGCGAAAGTTTGCTGGATGGCCCTAACTTCATAGAATCATAGAATCGTTCAGGTTGGAAAAGACCCTTGGGATCATCGAGTCCAACCATCAACCACACTCTACAAAGTTCTCCCTTACACCACATCCCCCAACACCAACATCTAAACGAGTCTGAAACACACTCAGGGGTGGTGACTCCACCACCTCCCTGGGCAGCCTATTCCAGTGTCCAACCACTCTTTCTGGGAAGAATTTTTTCCTAATGTCCAGCCTAAACCTCTCCTGCTGCAGCTTGAACCCATTCCCTCTTGTTCTATCGCTAATTACCTGTGAGAAGAGACCAGCACCAACCTCTCTACAATGTTCTTTCAAGTAGTTGTAGAGAGCGATGAGGTCTCCCCTCAGCCTCCTCTTCCTCACACTAAACACTCCCAGCTCCTTCAATCGCTCCTCATCAGATTTATTCTCCAGGCCCTTCCCCAGCTTCGTTGCCCTCCTCTGCCCTCGCTCCAGCACCTCGAGATCTCTCTCGTATTGGGGTGCCCAGAACTGGACACAATACTCCAGGTGTGGCCTCACCAGTGCTGAGCACAGGGGGACAATCACCTCCCTCCTTCTGCTGGTCAGACCATTTCTAATACAAGCCAGGATGCCATCGGCTTCCTTGGCTACCTGGGCACGCTGCTGGCTCATGTTCAGCTGCTTGTCAATGAGAACCCCCAGGTCCTAATTCATGCTGGTCCTTCCACTCCCTCTCAGCTGCCTGCAGACCCCCGTGTCCAGGGTGCCTGGACAGTTGGGGTCCTGCTGGAGAAACCCCACAGCTTATAGGGAAGAGAGCATGAGGCAAGGGGGAAGGAAGGGGGCTCAGGAGAGCTGTATTCAAACACCACTTTCTCCAAGCTCAGGATCGGTGCATCCCTAAAAGGAAGAAACCAGCCGGAGATGCAGCTGGGAAGCCCTCTGCTCCCAGGAGCACGAGGAGGAGCAGCCAAGCCTCTGCAGCCAGGCGGATCCCACAGCTCTGGCGATGCGTGTGGGACTGAAGGCACCCCCCCACGCTGGGAGACAGCCCACGGGAATGTCAGACCCCCGCACGGAGCCGCGTTTTAGCAGCCGGCTGCTGGCAAAGCAGTGAGTCACTATTCCCATGGCAACTCCACTTACCTTAAAGACATCCTGGGGATGGGAGCCACCATCATGGATCGCTGAATGCCCAGCGCCCTGCGAGATGGAGCTGGACCCCTTCCTCCCAGTGCTGCTGGGACCAGAGGGCAAACACAGGACACACCGGCTGGTCCCGCACAGCCCTGTAGCACGAGCATCCCCATGGGACCAGGGGGGAGCAGATGGAGGTGGGCAGGGGGGGCAAGGTTCAGTCTCCCGTGGGGAGAAAGGCAGGAAAATCCTGATGGAGTCGCTCTTCTCTGTCTTGCCATGGGGTTTTCCTGGGAGGATGCAGCTCTAAGAAAACAGACAGCGAAAAATCCGAGTGAGTCTGGCTGATGCCACCAAGATGGGCAAGGGCTGGAGCACAGGCAGGATGAGGAGAGGCTGAGGGGAACGGGCTTGTTCAGGAGGTGAGGTGAAGGGCCGAGATTATGGCTTCTTCCGCTGCCTCACGGGAGGCTGAGACAGTGGTGGTGAAAGGAAAAGAAGCAACGGACACAAGCTGGAACATGGGAAATTCTCACTATAGATAAAAAAAGCTTTCGCTGTGAGAACGGCCAAACGCTGGGACAGGAGACCAGGGACATCAAGGAGGCGTGGGGGTGTGTGTGAGGGGCTCTTCATCCTCAGAGATATTCAAGTTCAGCTGCACAGGGCCTGGAACACCCTTCAGGGGGGTGGATCAGGGACCCCAGAGTCTCTTCCCACCTGTATTATTCTTGATTTCGCTGGGAGCTGGCTGGGGAAGAAGGAGGGCAGCGCAGGACGGAGCCCCTGGAGGCAGCAGCACCCGACGCTTCCGCAGGTTCAGGCTGGCGGGGGTTTCGCTGGGGACGAGAGAAGACAAGCGGGGCAGGGTCCCACGGTGGTGGGACCCATGGGGGCTGCTCAGGGAGGAGGCCAGGCCACGCTGCCAACGACGAGTGACAGGGAGAATGGAGAGCTGGGACCAGCACAGCCGGTGGCATCCCAGGCAGCAGCCCCGGCTGCAGTTTTACAAACACAGGACGATATTTGGACGGTGCTTTCCCATCCCCAGGGCAAGTCACAAGCAGGTCATTTTTCACTAAGACACAGCCACCGGCCGGTACATAAAGCCAACAATTCCCACCCCACCAGGCTCACAGCAAGAGAGGCACTGCCAGCAGAGCAGCCGTCCAAGGGAGTCACCACGGACCCTTCAGAGCTCAGCCACCGAGCAGGAGCTGCCACTCCTGGAACAACACATCCATGAGACCGACGCAGAGACGGCTCCTTTTGCTGAAATGCTTTGTCCCACCCAGCAGAAGGCACAGAGCGGGACCCCAGCAAGGTGATCTGACCCCCACCAAGCTGAGTCAGGACCTGGGGAGACTTCCTTGGGAGGAAGGGGTGGTGGGATGCAGGGAGGAGCTGTAGCAAAGCATTTACACCAGGAGAGGAGCTGGGGGCACTGAAGGGATGCTGGGTGGGAGGTGGAGATGGGTTGCCTGGAGAGTGTTGAATGCCTTGTAGGGTCTCACAGCCATGGTCTCCTTGGCTCCCCTGCTCAGCGGGACCCTTCCCTTCTCTCATCTGACACCCCCAACGCCCAAGAGCTGCTCAGGGATAAGTCTGGCCACGGAGATGTCTCTGATGGAGCAGGGGCCAAAATACCTGTCAGGGACGCGTCTCGGTCAGACAAGGCTCAGTGGCAAGTCCGTGCTATTTAATTACCGGGCAGATGGAGCGAAAGACCAAGCCTGGCAAAGCCAAAGGCCGTTCAACTTGCCAAGGGTGTCTGGGCTGGTGGCTCTTGTAGAAAGGTGGGGAATGCTCAAGGATGCGCGCAGCTACTCAGGATCCCTGAGAAAAAGGGTGTCCGTGATTTCAGCCGCCTCCATGAAAAGGCAAAATGACCGCCAGAGCAGGAAGGGAGGGAGGATGTAGCAGGGGGTTGTGGACAACAAGCTGGGGGTATTAAAGCCATGGGTGGGGGTATATGCTGATGGATGCAGGCTGTGAGGATGGCCCCCCCTTCACCCATCCTTGCGTCCAAGCAGCTGGGAAGAAGCCCTGGAAAGAAGCTGAGGGGTGGGAAGCGGGAGCTGCGTTACTGAGGGACATCTGAGCGGTCCAGCACAGCTCACACGCAGCCGTGATGTGGGAACCCACCGACCGAGGGACCCCTCCCCTGCCCCCTTCGCTAGGACCTCTGCCCCACCTTCGCTTGCAGATG